>PVIC010000571.1:0-77227 GCA_004025085.1 Thryonomys swinderianus | reverse complement strand
GCCATTGGGAGGTGCCAAGTGGTAGCTGGGGCTCAGTCTGTCTCTTAGTAGACTAGTACAAACGTTAAAGTAGGACTCATCAGGACAAGGGTGACATTTGGTACCATGAGATTCCCTTGTCCTCATAGGGAATACCTATGAGGGAAGGTACTGGGAGAGCTGAAAAAGGCAGGCCCCAGCTCTTGGAGAAGGAAGGAATAAATGAGACTGACAAGCAGCGGTAGTGAGGTAAGAAAGAAAACAAGACATGGTCACATACAAAGAAGAATCCAAATACTCAAGCATTTCCAGTACAGTGGTCCTATACACTCCACCAACTGCAATATCTGCTTAAAATACGTATTTTGGACTCTTCATCTTCTGAATTTCTTTAGAATTTATTTTGCATTATCAAAATAATTTCACCCCACCAAGGTTACAGAAATTCTCACATGGTTTCCGCTGTTACATTATGTGAAAATATCAAATCTTCATGGATATTTCCTGTACATGATGTGAAAGAAGGGTCTGGTTTCATCCATTTTAGACAGTCTCAAATATGCCAAGTCCAATAATACAGCACGCTTTCTGCACAAAATGAAAATATCTTCATTATACAACGAGCTATTGATGACTATCTCTTCAATGTTAATGAATAAACAGGTGTGTGTGTGGTGGAGGAGAAAAACAGAAACAAAACAATGAGACATTATTTTCTAACTCGGTATCAACTCTAACTTTACAAAACATAACAAATGTGAATAAAAAGAACCTACTGTATCTTTTGACAGGAGCACATTTTAAGGACAGATTCTTGACACTCAAACCATCTTACCTATATTCATGCAAAATAGATAAAATAAGATCTCATTACTTTCTTCAAGATCTCTCTTGTGTTCTCTTATACACACACACACATTGCTAACTAAGCAAGTTAATTATGAAGAATCATCACCTCTTTCTTCTTGGCCCAGTGCTAGAAGATTGCTGGACTATTGAAAGTACATTTCCAGTTGAAACTATTAAAGCTGTTTTTTCAGAACTTGGAAATTGTTCAAGCTATATTTTTATATTTCTCTCTGCAAAGGAACTGTCCAGGACATCTATTTTATAAACTGATGTACCTCATTGATACTTGAAGTAAAGTACAATCAAAAGGGATCTTCTGAAATCTATTTTCCATACGACAGGTGGAATATATAGAACTAAAATTATCACTTGTAAAGTAAGAGGAGGATTATTATCTGCGCTATCATTAACACTATAGAAGTAGTTATTAAGAACAGGAACCCAGCAGTATAAGCCACTGATCCTTCTTTGGAATGGCCATGGACTCTATTACTTTAGGCTGCATTAAATAAAATGCTGGCCAGAAGGGTCTCATTATTTCTGTAAAATATAAACCCAGTGATGATTGTAGGATTCCTCTGAAGTGTTCCCAGGTCAGGTATAAAATGGGTGTCCTGCCGTGTGTGAATCTACCACTTTCCAGTCCCTTCTAGTTGTTTTCTCTCCACCCCCTTGGGCTCCCCACCTTCCAGCACACCTCCACCAAGCCCTCTCTAACCTCCTCCAGTCTTTACCCAGTCCGGGATGGTGCCTTCATTCTAGACAGCCTCTCTTAACTCCCAGCCATTTCATGGGAGCATTTCAAGAACCAGTTTCAGATATTTTCTTCTTCTCATGACTACCAAACGACACCTATGATTTGCCTCATGTACTTTAACATTAAAAATTAAGTTAAAATTTTACTTTACATGTGTATGTGTGTTATTTTCAATGTACTTGCAATTATTTCATTTATGCAGTTTCAGTAAGATTTGGACAATTCAGATTTCATGTTGATTTTCTTCTGTTTTATTCTGCATTGAAACATATGTGTTTTTAACAGACTCTTGAAAGGTGAATTTTACTCCTTAATATATCTAGCAAATCAGGCCTGATTAAGGCATATGAAAGATGCAGTGAAAACAGCACTCTGGGAAGCTGAGGCCAGGCCGAGTGAAGTCTTCTTTCACTCTTCCCTTTTTTATAGCACTAGGGATCGAACCCTCGGCCCTTGCACTGAGCTATACCCTCAGCTCTTTTTTATTTTTAATTTTGAGACAGGAGCTCAGTAAGTGGCTAAGTTGCCCAGGCTGGAAGGAAAAGAAAGGAAAGGAAACCAAAAAAATGAAAGAAAAGAAAAGACACCTGCAGCAGATACTTCACAAGGAAGCGGATACTGAAATAAGGGATTAAAAGCAAAGACGAATTTTACTTGAATTATTTCAGTAAGAACTTTATACACTTTTTTTTTACTTGTACACTTTTAAAACAACAGTGATGACATCAATTTTGTAATCACAAAGGTCTCCCGATTTTCCTAGCTTATACATAGTACGGCAGCCAAAGTCTAACTTCCCCCACTGCTCTTTCGTCTTTCATGCCGTTCCATGTTCTATTCCCTGACTTCATCCCTTCGAGGAGGGTTCAGACCCCTAGTGTACTAGAATCCACACGATCGTGGCCATGTGACTTAGCCTCTCAAAATCTCAGTTTCCCCAGCTGAAAACCGGGGATGACGGTTACACTTCTAGTGAAGAATTTCTGAAAAGATCAAAGGGTATTAATCTTGCAAAGCACCCCCACTCTCACCATCCTTTAAAGCAGCATATATCAGATGTAAACACCAACTTCGTGGGTTGGGATTGAATCAAGCTGCATGGGCTCCAGCCGGGGATTCTGATTAAGTGAAAATGCGCGGGGTGGAGCAGAGCACAGCAGAGTGGAGCGTAACAGAGTGCGGAGCCCACCTGTTAGGGGGAACATGGCAGTTCACAGAACTTTTGTTTCAGATCGAGTGAATATGGATCCTACATTGTGACATGCGTGAAATGTACTTCTTGCCGAGAACATGGGAAGGAAAAAGTTAGACATTGATTTAGCATCAGTTTGACATGCGTGACATGCCTGAACCATCCCCAGCTACGGCATTCAGAAGTGCACCTGTCCCCTCGATACCGGGGAGTTGGCACCTCTGAGCACTGGGCTGGGCACTGTTTGTCGCTGAAGGCTCACCGGGGCTCTTAGTACATTTGTTTGTCCACTGTATATGCTGGAAATGTATTCTGCTAGTGGATGAGGTGCTGCCCGTTTTTAATATTAGAAGTGACAAGCTAACAAGGAAAGTCTGAAGGAGAGTCCAGAAGCAAATACTCAGGCCTTTACTTCAATAAGAGGCAGAAAACAAATCTATTTACTGCAGCGAGGAACTCCCTCCTGTCTTCATAAAATAGTTTTGAACTTTTAAAGGGGGAATTCTGTCACTGAGTGACATATTTTGCTCCCAACCTCTGCCGGACAAGACATACTAAACTGGGTTGTATGGGTGAGACTGAAGAACATATAAACTCTGCAGTCCTATGAAGAATCAACTTCTGTGAGTAGAGAGACACACACACACACACACACACACACACACACACACAGAAGCGTGAGACTCCAAACCTTTATACTTTCCAAGGAGCCTTCCCCTGACCTGAGAAATCGCAAATACAAGTCCAGGATACTGTGCATTGAGTTAAAACTAATTTACCAACTTTCTCCACTTTCCCTTAGGTCCAGCCCCTTGTCTTTTATCTTAAACAACACCCAGCTGAGGTTGGTGATCCGAATTCTCTCCTTACTCTGAAGGGCACGCTCTGCTATTAAATGAGGAGCACAGGGAGGGCCGAGACCCTCCTAGGTCGGATCTCCTGTGGCCTGTTCCCTCTCCTAATCTCTTACTGGTTTCCCACGCAATAAATCACCTGTCTGCTCAGCCCTTCAGCCTTCCCAGACTACGTGTCCTCAGGCTCTTTCGTCCTCCCCGCGGGGCTACAGGAACCCTGAGGGTGGGGCCTCCGCCCTGAGGCTCAGTTGCCATCTCGGCTGCGGTCCACCGTCCACCGGGGAGGGGCGACCCGGAAGCCCTTGCAGTGAACGGCTCCACGGCGCTTCCCAAATACGGGTGCTCCGAGGGCAGCATTGCAAACACCCAGGGTCTGAGAGGGATCCCCGAGGTCCGCACAGCCCTCACCCTCGGGACCCTTGGGCGGGCGGCAGTCAGGGCCTGGAAACGCCGTGCGTATTTCAACAGCTCCTGCCGCTCCCCTTGAAGACCGTCCTCTCTTCTTCACACTCGTCTCCTCCATTAAAAGTGACCCTGAGTCCCAGAGCTGAGACGCCAGGGTCCCGGGGAACCCGACCTAAGGGTTGGGCCCAGGTTTCCAGCCGACCGGGGAGGATACAGACAAACTCTCTGATTTCCCTGGCGCTCCGCAGGCCGCGTCAGTGGAGCGACGCTCCGGCTCCATGTCCCCGGCCCTCCCGAGCTGCCCTCCGCGGGCCTCGCGCGGCCGCCGCAGGGAAGGCGGAGCGGACGGCGTTAACCGGAGCCGGCCGTCCGGGCAGCAGCTAGCTGAGGCGGGAAAGCGCCGCCCCGGAGGTGGAAGAAACCGGCTCTCGGCTTCTTGTCCCGCGTGCGCTCTGCGGGTCTGGACCTCGGCCTCACCGGAGCCCGACGCGCTCGGCCGACGGGGCGGCGGGGACCCCAGAGCGCCGGGAAGGGGACTGCGGAGAGGAGCCCTCCGGACAGCGCCGGCTCAGAGCGCGGCTCTCCGTCCCCCGGGCTCGGCCAGCTCCGCCCGGCCCGGCCGAGACAGGCAGCCGCGGGCTCCGCTTGGCCGCCGCCGCCGGTCGGGGGGAAGCCGCCCGGAGCCCTGACTTCCTCCCACGCGGCCGGAAAGCAGCCCGGGCAGCCGCCCCCGCCCCGCCCCGCCCCGCCCCGCCCCGCCGTGTCTCCTGCTCCGGGCCGCGCTGCCCGCAGCCGCCTGAACCCGGCTTGGCTGATTAAAGTCCCCCTGACCGGACCCGGCGTCGGGTCGGCGCCGCCGGCGAGGGCACCTTCCCAGCGCCAGGCCTTGGGGAAGGCGGCTCGTCCCGGCCGTCCCGCCGCCTCCCTGCCGAGCCGAGGAGCCCCAGGCCCCCGGGGAGCTCAGCCAGGCGCAGGCGCCACACCTTTGCGGCCCCCTTTGCCTGCCGCAGCACAGAGGCCGCCAGGTGCCCCTCAGCACCCCGACTCCCAGCCCGTGAGCTCCCCAGCCCCACCCGCACGAAACACCTGCCCTCCGCCGTGCGTCCGCTCTGAACGGAGGCTGTGGTTCGCATCGAAAACGTGCCCCACTCCCATGTGTGGGGGAGGCGTGCGGACCGGGGGCGCCGTACTCGTCCATGAATCCATTAATGAGTGCAGAGTTGGACCTGCTGCTGGGGGGGGGGGGCGTGGTTGGAAGTGGGTCACCTGAAGGGTACATGCTCGCCCCTGGACCTCCCTCCCTCTCCGTTTTGTCTCCATCTCAGGCTCCGACTCCACCTCCCCTCCCCCTCTCCCCCTTCTTCCCCTCACCCCCTTTCTGGCCGCCAAAGTATTGTAGACAGCTAAGTTAGTTAGATATCTTATAGGTAGTTAGATAGGGCCAACCCTCCAGGAGTCAACATAGAAGACAGCTGAGACACTGAAGGTCAGCATTATAAAAAGATAAAAAGTCCTACACTCATGTACCTCCCCTAGAGATGAATGGCACTGATTGACATTCTAAACAGGCCTCAGTGTCCCTAGTCGATTTCCTTTTTGGAAATCCCTTGTTCATGCTGTATAAGCTTACTGCATGATTCGTTTTCTCATTTGATCCTCATTTAATCAGTATTACCTGCATGACTGTACTTTCCATCTTCTTGGTGGGACATAGTTCTGTCCCACCTACGCCCACCTTATTGTTTTCCACTGAGCTTATTTGCTGCCTATAGTTTCGTCTCACTTTGCAACTGCCTCACTTCCTGGCCTTGCTCCACTACAACCCCTGGAAAACGGCCCTGGGCAACCCCCTTTCTGGGTGTTCCCTCCTGTCCCTCTCAGGCAGGAACTGACTTGCTCTCAATAAATGTTCCTCACTCTTCATTTCCACTGTTCCTAGAATCCATTCTTTGACTTCAGAGAGCGCAGACTCACATTTCGTATATCCGGATATCCGGCAGGTTCTCTTGTTCTAGATCAACGGTTTCCCCTGAGAGCAGCCCTCCCTCCTGCGGGCCCTCCCTCCTTCTCCGCAGCTCTCGGCTTCTCTCTGTTCCTCCTTCCAGACACAGGCATCGGACCCCACCACCAGTTGCTCTGCCCGAAAGAAGCTCATTTACACCATGACTACAAAGCTCACCTTTCTTAGAAATTATTTTTGGCCCACTAGTCCTGCCTAGGACAGTTCCTACTGATCTGATGTAAGTGACCTTCCCTCCCTTCACCATCATCTAAGACAATCTGGACCCTGGGGTAAGCCATCTTTCTGCTTTTTCCTCCACCTGCACTCAAAGAGCTGACATTAGGCAGAGAAAATACAGAAACCCACGCTGCCACGTCACTTACTGTGTGGAAGTCCGCTCCCACTCTGCTGGGTAACTATTCTGTAACTTCCTCTCTACTACTTCGTCCCCTCTTGCTTCTCTCTGATAACCCTTCTTGTTCTGGGATCCACTCCCTTAGTTCTCTTCTACCTCTGTGTCTTCTCCTCGATTTCCTTTGCTTTATTCTTGCCTTTCAGATCTCTAAACTTCAGCGTGTCCCATGGTTCTATCGCGAGGCCTTCCCTCTATTCATATATGTGCGCTGGCGATCCCACCCAGTCCTGTGGCTTCAAAAATCACTTCTGTCTGTCCCTTCAGGTTGGACAGCTGCTTGAATTGGAGGCTCTACTATATACCTGACTGTCCAGCATCTCACCTTGGACATCTAATAAGCATTTTTAATAAACAAGTAAGCCCCAAACTGATCTTCTAGTACCCCCAACCTGTGAGTCTTTTCACCCCAAATTTTATAAACTCAGAACACTCCAGTACCCCCCTAATTTCCTTAGGGGAAAGCTTAGCATCGAGTTTGATTCATCCTCTCCTCCCACGCATACATTTTCAATCCATTAGCAAATCATCCTCTACCATCAAAACACCTCTAAAATCGTGTCCGCTCACTTCTTTTACATTCCTGACACCCAGCCTTGGACAAGTCCCTGCCACCGAAGAGGAGCTCCGTAACTGTCTGTGACTCCCACGTGGACTATAGCTTGTGGCCACACAGAAAAGGGTCACCTACAACCTCGTAATTAAAACAATTCCAGGTGACATGACATCATCAGGCCTTTCAGGAAAATGAATGTGGATGGAGCGGTGAGGACGCTGCACACTGGGCTTAGCTGTCGGCGCGCTGGCTCCGTAGCAATCTCACAACCTGTCCAGTTCACAGTCATATTTTAGCAAAACATGTGAGTATATGTCAGTGTTTTCAAATTTGCTTATGCAGAGTTCAAACTTCCCATACCAATCTAAAAATGCTAAACATCACCAGGCTGTTGGGACTTCTGCAGTTAATACTCTTCCCTATTCCCTTGTCAAATACTATTTTTTTTAAAAAAAACCATTAATTCAGATATGCTAGCAGACGGCCAGTAGCAATTAGAGAAAATTTGGAATATGAAGCCATGTTTACAGAATTTCAAATTTTTTTTTTACTTTTTGACTCTCTAAAGTAATTGCAAGTGTTAAAACATTTATTTATTCAGTCTTCACAATCCACTCCCTCCCACACTCAACCCTTCAAAATGCTGTTGAATGTTTAGTAGCAGTGATCCCCACAAAGGATAACTTCGTGTGCTTTCAGTGTAACAGAAGCTGGAACGGATCATCCCCCAAATTAATTGTGTTGCCCTGTAGGAGACTAAATGGTTTTGTCTCTAGGTGAAAAAAATTAAATCTTTTCTGGTGGACTTTGCAGCCCTTTCTCCTCTACTGCTGGTTTGAGCTAGTTTTCCCTTTTCACTGGTTTCCTCACTAACGAGTTATAGAAATCTAACCTGTAAGCTATGTATCTTTATGAGAAACATGTTTTTATGTGATAAGAATATTATTTTTCTGGTTGTGCTAACTATGTTTCTTTGTTTCTAAGTGCTTTTTACTGATGCAGGAAAAAAAAAAGCATGGAACTTATAGCAACACAGATCCAAAGACTTTTTAAACACAGTGAATATACATATTTCACCAGTGGTTCCACCAAGAAGCAGGCCATCATTAGCTGCCTACAACTTCTATTCCAAAGGGAGCCTCTGCTCTACCTCGATTGTCATAGATTGCTTTTGCTGAGTTTTGTACTTTATATAAGCAAAACCATATGTATTTGGTTTATCTTTTCATTTTTAATGTATTTGGAAGATTTATCCAGGCATTTGATATAGAAGTAGTTCATTCATTTATCTCCTTATAATATACCCTGTCTCAAAAAAAAAAAGATAAAAAACCCTGTCTCAAAAAAAAAAAGATATATTATATGGGTATGCCACACTTTACCAGTTCGCTTTGCAACACATGGATATTTTTGTCCAGTTTAAGACTGCTGTGACTATAGTTGCTGTGAAGATTGTCATAAATGCCTTTTTAAAATTTATGTATGTGTAGGAATTGAATTGCTGAGTCAGGAGTCTACCTGCATTTAGCTTTTACATATACTATAAAACCATTGCATCAGTTTAAACTCCCACAAGCAGCGTGCAGAAGTAACACGTTCTCGCCACACTTGGTAATGTCAGGTTATTCAGTGATGGCTGTTCTTCTAGATGATATTGGAGTCTTATTTTAGTTTCACCTTGCATTTTCCTGATGATTAATAATTTCAGTTAACTTTCATGTTTATTGACCTTTCATATGTTTATTGACCTTTCATATGTTTGTTGGCCTTTGGGTGGTGTGTGTGTGTGTAGGTGGGTGGGTGGGTGTGTCCCCATTTAAGAAGCTTTTGTTTATTTGTCATGAAATCTTCTCCTACTTGGAATCTATTGTTCCGTCTTTAACAGTTAAGTCGGTCTTTGATCTATCTGAAACTGACTTGATTTTGGAAAGAGCTGTATATGAGTCCTGTGTCTCATGGAGAGCAGGGCATGGAAAAGTGAGAGAAAGCCCCAGATATCACATATAGAAAGACTATGTCTGTTCAATTTGGGATGAAACATCTACCAATTTGATGTATCAGTTTCAAGTTGATCAACTCCATGAATAATTTTTGCCACTTTCAGTTAAATGATTCAGTTGCCAGCTCAGCTTTAAAACTGTGGGCAGAATATGCACCTACTAGGCAGAAGAGGTCTTGACATTGGCTTCCAGCTCAGGCGTAATTACTCTCAAGAGGCACCTGTGAACAAAACTGGGCCTGATTTCCTTAATTACCTCTTATTATGATTATAAATTAATCATTTTGCTGACAGGGGGCTGAGTTGGGTCTGTTTTCTCTGGCTCTAATATCCAAAGACTCTAGTTCTCTGCTATTCCAGGCAAATCAATTGATTAATATGAAAATTGAAATGTAAGTAGGTTTAAAACGACCACAGGCCACAACAGATAATTGAGATCTTGTGACAGACAAGATTTTTAAAGTTCTTACAGTTCTGAGGTTAGAGGCATAAGAGTATAAATATATAAACACACATATGCAGATGTATACATAAGTAGACTTGCAAAAACATGAATCTTTTTTCTTTCTTTTAGTACTGAAGATTGAACCCAGGACCTTTGCATTGAGCTAGATTCTAAGCCATTTTTGTGTTATTTTTGGCTAATACATTTATTTTTATTTCAAGACAGAATCTCTTAAGTTGCCCACGTTGGTCTCAAACTTGTGATCCTCCTGCCTCAGCCTCCCAGAAAGCTATGGGCCACCATGCTTGTTTTAATTCTTACTAGCTCTTTCCCATGACTAAACTGCATGATAGTACTCACAATACATTATTTTATAATGAAGAGTTTTATATATTTGGAGATAGACTTGGCTCATAACCGTCTATTTTTCTGTATCCTGATGTAGTCAACTCAGACAATGGGACAATGTGGGGCAGAAAATAGGTCTAATGTTCCTGGCTGCTCCAGATTATGAGTGCAGTTTTCTCCATCATTAGGTTTGGAACATATGTGGAAGTATTTGCAATCCTCACAGACTGGTTCTGCCAAGTAATGCAGTTACTTCTAGTCTACTGAGATTTTTTAAATCTGAATACACATAGTATTTAAACTAAGTAGTTAGTGTAGCTTTTATTGGGTTACTCTTAAACATAAGTATTGTTATCTTTTTAAGTCCAAAATTCTAGGTGGCTTCATTAAAGTGGTGTTTTTTAAGAAACTAAAAAGCCAAGAACAATGAAAATTCACATATAATCCTGTAGTTAGGGGCTTTAATTTAATTGGCTTCACCTCTGCCTTGGAGTTGGTAAAGCACATTTCTCGGGGTATTGGGTGAACCAGAGGGGTAATCTGGGGGTCTGTTGTCTGGTCCCGGCCCCTTCCACTCTAGTACTCTCCCCGTGCTCTGCTTCCCAGGCCACCATGAACTAAGCAGCTTTGCTCCGCCACACCCCCCCACCATGGTGTTCTTGTCTTGGAAAAAGCCAACCAGGAACAGGAATGCTAAGCAAATGACGCCCCTCCTCCTTTAAATTGTAGGTGTTGGGCTCTGTATCTCCGCAAGAGGAAAGCTGACTAACAAATCCCATACTCAGAGACAATCACACATGCTGCTATGGCGCCACCCACCTGTGATCCAGTGTTCTGGGAGCCCGAGGCAAGAAATTCACAGGAACCACTTTAGCCTGGGTCCAAAAACTTAGGGAAAGCCTGTCTCCAAATGAAGCATCAAAAGATCTGGAGCTGGAGGTTTGTGTGAAGGCCTTGGATTCAGTTCCCAGGGCCACAAAAGAAAAGGAAATACTCCTATAATCATTGATAGTTTTGTGTTTAGGGAGGAATACAGGTTCCTTTCTGTATATATAGTTATCTGTCACGATGAAGCAAGTTTGAGGCTACAATTGACACCATAAAAATTTAAGACATGGAACAAAAACAGTTTGGATCAAAAATAGTGTGGGTCAGGCAGCCCTTCACTATCTTGTTCTGCCTTCAGAACACAAATTCTCCAACACAGAACTTAAGAAGAAAGGCTGAGTGGGGCATGTATAGGGCCGGGCCTTTGTTGCTGAAGGATAGTGAATGGGCCACTGATAGAATGATCCCCAGGGACATGAGATGTTTTGATGCAAAATTTCTCCTACTGATTTAATTTCTTCCACAGTTACAAGGTTGTGTCTGTTTCCTAATGTTTTTAAGTTAACATTTTAAGTTTCTATGGATTTATTTCACTTGAATTCATTATAATATCCTTTTATGATATTTTTTAATGTCTTAAGGATCTGTGATGGTACTGATGATTTATACTTTCTATCATCTTTCCTTTTTATCTTGATCAACCACATTAGATTTATCAATTGTATGAGACTTATTCAGTGATGAGTTCCATTGTTCCTTTCTGCTATGTATTACTTTTTATGTTTATTAATTTCTTCTATTCACTTTATTTACTTTCCTTCACATTTATAGGTTTATTTCTCTATTATTTTGTAAATTTTGAGTTGAATATTTAGCTCAGAGTTTGGAAATTCTTTTCCTGCCTAACACATTTATTTCAAGAATATAAGTTGCCCCAAGTGAAGCTTTTATAATGTCCTTTCCATTCTTTCGGGTACTTTTTTGCTTGTTTTGTATTAGTTAGATATGTCCCTTAAAAAACAAACATTTGTTGGATTTTGTTTGTTCTAATTCAGATTGGCAAAAATCCTTCACAGAATCCATAAAGTAATGCACTCTTTCTGAGCAACTACAAATTCACCATCTTATTATATATTTTCTATAAGTTTTGACTCTACTTTTTCTTCTCATTTCTTGATTTTTTTAAGGGAGGATGCTGATCATTTTTGGCATTCCACATTTTTCTTCTATATATCTGGAAACCATATAACCTGGTTTTATTCATTTTATTTTGTGTATTGAAATGTAAATTACTTTATCAAAACCAAATGCTAATTATTTTTATTCACATCATGAACAAGAGAAAGATCTTTTTAAGAAATGTAACTACTGTACTTACCCTTCTCATCTTTTGCTGTTTTTGTCTATTTTAGTTATACACTTTAAATACCAAAAGCATTGCTTTTTTATTTTGACAGTCGAATTCACTTAGAGTTACCCACATATTTTCCCACTTCCTCTGCTTTTCATTTCTTTTTTCAATTCAGCTCTTCCAGCTGAAGTCATTTTCTTCTACCTAAAGTATGGTTTAGATTTTCCTTCAATGCAGGGTTAAGTTTTAAACTCTATTTTAATTTGACTGTATATGCCTTTATTTCACCTTAGGTTTACATGACATTTTCAAAGGGATAATAATATATCTTGCAAATCATTTTTTTGTGTGTGTGTTGCAAAATCTCTCGTTTTGAGTTTTTTCCCTCCCTTTATCGTGTGCGTGTGTGTGTGTGTGTGTGTGTGTGTGTGTGTGTGCGTGTTCTTTCTTCCAGTACTAGGAATGAACTCAGGATCTTCATACTCCCATCCCAGTCACTCTCCTCATTTCTAAGACCCGGTCAAACTTTACATAACCAGGATGTGACACCCCCTGGCTCTTTTTATTTCTTTTTTGAACCTAGAGCCTCATGTACGCGAGGCCAGCATTCCACCACTGAGTGCTTAGATTTTGTTATTTACATTGGGAAATCCAGTCTCTGAGGGAACTGTACCTCCTTTGAAGGTAATCTAGCTTTCTTCTCTGTCTCTTTGTAAGATATTTGTCTGATTTTCTGTAGTTTCTCTATAATTTGTGTAAATGTGGAATTCTTTTTGTTTATCTTGTTTCAGATTTGTTGGATTTATGGAATCTGTGCAGTAGTGTCTTTTATCATCTCTGGGAAACCCTAAGCTGTCATCTCTTTAACTATTGATCTGGTTCCATTTCTTTTGTCCTCTGTGTAATTATGATTACCTACATTATATATTCATGTTTTGTGCTATATACCCCATCCTCTATTGCATAACTTCAATTCCTTCATTTCTCTGTACCTTCTGTGTGGGTATTTCTCTGGATATTCTCTGGATAACATTCTAATTTATCATTTGTTTCATAACTCTTTTATGGTATGTCTAATTTGTAGTTAAATGATTTTCAGTAGATTAAACTCTTTGCAATTTATACAGTATTTTTCTGGTTATTTTTTAAATGTTCAGAGCTGCATTTTTAATACTTTTTCTGCATTTAAATACTTTATCATGTCTGTATCTATAAGCTTAAAAATATTTTTGTACATAGTTCAGTTATTTTACAGTCGTCTAATAGTGCCAATTCATATAATCTTTTGAGATTTTATGTTTGATTTTCTGATTTTGCTTATGAAGAATAATTTTGTTGGATATTTGATTCATCTTTGATTGTATCAGTGTTGTCAGTCACGCGCCACATTGCATGTGGAAAACATCCACAAAAATAACTTGAGACTCACAGTAAAGGTACTCTTTTCCAGAAAAAATTAATTTTTATTACTCAAAGACAACTTCAGTCCTTAGAGTTCTGTGACAGCCTTAAACCACACTCAAAGCTGTACGTTGCCATCTGTTGGCAAAGAACTCTTAAGCAGTATGCACTTCCGCTTGTGCTCCGCCATTTTACTTTGCCTCATCCTACGGAATGTCTGCTGGGAATCTCCGAGTTTTGCTGCTGGGTGTGTGGTTGTTTCGAAGGGGTGCAGCACATAGAACCGCAGGCAGCTTGTCACAAGCCTCAGCCTGTCCCGGCCCTGGGACGACTTCTCCATCTCTGCCCTCTGACAGGGCTATTAACGATAGGATTCTAAGGCATTGTGAGGTCAAATCCCCAAGGCTTCCGGAAGTGAATTCCATGCTTCCTTAACCTTGAAGTAGTCATTTATATATTTTATGTACCATATAATAATATATATTATAACTTTTAACAACACATTTTAAATATAAAAATTGATTCCATTTTTAGCTCTTTTCAGCATCTAGTACAAATAGCAGAAATCACTTCGAAATAATATTATTTTTTCCTGTAATATCAAAAAGGCAAAATTGGATATTCTGGAGTCAAAATTTTAATGTACAGTAATTTTGAGAGTAAAATTAAAAACCTTAAAATATATTTTTCTATTTGTCGTGATTCACTTGACATTCTACCTGAACTCAGACCCTCCTTCACCTCCACCAGCCCTCTTCTTCTCCATGTTGACACAGAGCCATGCAAATACCTTATTCTCAGTTACTGTTTCTCTGTTTAAAAAGTATGAAAAGTTGCCCTATTTTATTTGCATAATATCTTTTGTGGGTTTTTTTCTTTTTTTGCCTTTTGTTTTTTCTTACAGTCATTTTTTGTGATTTTTTGCTCTGAGCTCAATAGGGTTGTCTCCAAATGTTTATCTAATTTCTTGATTTGCTATTTATTTTGTTCTTTAAGTTCTCCACTCTGTCATTGGTATAATGGCTTCTCCCTGAAAGTAATCTTCTCAGTGTTCAAATTGTTCCTTTTTCATTTAGATAACATCTTATGAAATCCATTGAGAATACAAAGTAGATTTTAAAAACAGTTGTTCTCTAAGAGTTGGCTGGGTGCACACTCGGTTTTATCACAGGATGTTTCCTCTGATAACTCAGTGCCCTCACTTTTTCTGAACTACAGAATTTCTTTTCTGTATATGTTTCTTTCCTTCCTGATCTTTTAGGATACTTACGTGCATACAATACGCAGAGCTCAAATAAGTTGTTTTGTATGAATAGAAAGATGGATAGAATACATTTAAGTCTTCAAAGCTGTTTATCCTCATAGAGAAAGGAAAAATCACCCTGTCTGTCTGTCTGTCTCTGTCAATCTTTCCCCACCCTGGGGATCTGTCTGCATTGCTGAGGTAAATTTCATCTACCTGGGGGGGGGGCTGTCCAGGAGAATATTTCTCTTTGGGAAGGCATCCCTTCCCTGGGTTTGTCCCCACAGTGGCCTGCGAGAAGCCCCTGAAACTCCGTGGGCACTGCTTCTGCCTCAGGGTCTCCAGGGCTCAGAAACCCAGTTCTGCTCCAGAGAACTGGAGGAGTTTGCACACACTGAAATGCAATGTCTCCTCAAGCCCGCCGCCGAACAATGTCTCCCCTCTACTCCTTCTCTCCACCTGCTGCCCCTCCCCCTGTCGGCCTCTGAGCAACTCAGTTTAATTTCTTCTGTGCATTTAGCACTCAGAAAATGCAAGAAGACCAATGGAATTTTTAAAAATTAAAATTACCAATACAAATTAATTATATAAATTCATGAGTTTAATTTGATATTTGCATAGTTTCCACTCTATAGGTCTTCCTAGTTGGCTAGGCATGACAGCACATGTCCCTAGAACGTGGGACACTGAGGCAGGAGGATTACCATAGGTTTGAGGACAGTGTAGCCACCTAGTGAGTTCAAGCCAGCCTAAACTAGGTAACATGACCCTGTCTGGGAAAACAAAACACACAAACAAAACCTCATTAAGCAAAGAAATATTAAAGGCTTTGTTAATGTTTGAAATTGGAGAATTAAAATATAAACAGAGAAAAACACAACCTAATAGTTCAAGAAAAATAGCTGACTGTAAGATACCTGATTACCAAAATATAGAAGTCACATTTAAATACACATGTTTTAAAGGACAAAAGGAAATATCAGCAATAAGAAGAAAGAAAATTATTTATTTCTTTCAGGAAGCTCTTTAGACAATATTGGGCCTGGTGACTATTTAATTTATTTAAACAAATCAAAGAAAATGAGCACATAGTTATTTTTAACTATGTAACTTAAGCATGATTAAGAAAATATTTTTATCAAATATGCCAAGTTCTCTTTTTCTCATCAATTTTGCCATACACTTAGAGTCATGAGCAACTTTTAGGGTGGATGAGAATATTAATTTTTCTTACTGCCAAGGGTATCTGTGTTGAGATAAAATGTTAATACAGAATTTATATTGTAAGTCATTTCAGTGAAATTTTGCAAAGATATGGCTAACAATAATGAAGCAAATTGTTAATGTGGCTGTGCCATCACCAGTGAAAATCACAGGACATAAATTGGCCCCAGGAAATAAACAACATACAGCAACACTGACATACACCTCCACACTCTCCAAGAACTGACGTGGAGCTCCCCATGTGTGAGCTAGAGCTTATTTTAATGTATTTTGATGTTAATAAGAGAAATGCCCCTAAAAAACGGCAGGTACAGAAAGTCTAGAATGCTACCATTGGAGGCAAAAGGCAACAGATGCTACCATCTTAATTCTATGGCTACTTCATCACTCAGAGAACTGGAAAAGGCGGCATCTCAGATAGTTTTACCAACAGGTTGAGCAAATCACTGAGAAGCTGGGCTTCCAGATTGTTTTCCAGTGGTGACATGTCATATTTGGTTTCCTATAGTTATTTCAAAGCATATCTAGAAGTTTGGTTCACCACATGGGCAACTGGTAACTGCTGATTCCACCTGATGGAACTGAGAATTTTTTTTTTGAGACAGGGTCTCGCTTTGTAGTTCAGGCTGGCCCTGAGCTTACTATGTAGCCCAGGCAAGCCTCGAACTCAGCAATCCTCCTGTCTCTGCCTCCCGAGTGCTGGGATTACAGGCATGAGCCACCACGCCCGGCTGAACTGAGAATTTTTGTTTACTCAGTACAACTGCTGTTTCCCCTTTAGGACAAGAAGGAAGTATGTATTGGAATAGAGATCTCTCCCAACATGTGTAATTCCTAAAGGTGTGTATCCTAATTGGAGCTTAAGTCATTATAATTACCGTTGATTAGAAAACAGTGCAATATAAAAATTTCAGTAAATTACATTCATAGCTGCTACATACTGAATGTATTTGTGAAGAGCTGAACATCAAGATATTTTACACATTTTCTCACCTCTTTTAAACCATATAACAACCTTATGAACCATCTTACAGAACAGAAAACTGAGACCTTGATTAGACAAATTATCACCCATCAAAGTAGTAATTTCAACTTATTTTTCTGACTGTGAAATTGGCCTCATTCTTTTTTTTTTTTTTTTTTTTTTTTTTTTTTTTTGAGACAGGGTCTTGCTTTGTAGTTCAGGCTGGCCCAAGCTCACTATGTAGCCCAGGCAAGCCTCGAACTCAGCAATCCTCCTGCCTCTGACTCCTGAGTGCTGGGATTACAGGCATGAGCCATCATGCCCGGCCGGCCTCATTCTTATTAAACCATGTCACCTTATATAGAAACATTCTCTTCTGGTGCCTTTCACTAAAAATATA
The DNA here is from genome assembly GCA_004025085.1 of Thryonomys swinderianus. Taxonomy (NCBI): domain Eukaryota; kingdom Metazoa; phylum Chordata; class Mammalia; order Rodentia; family Thryonomyidae; genus Thryonomys; species Thryonomys swinderianus. The sequence continues at coordinate 60,018 of PVIC010000571.1, read as the reverse complement.
TATATATATATACAGTCAGGCTTTGATTATTCAAATTTGGAGGATGTTTTTAAAGATATTAAAGGGCTGTGAATAAAATTTTTTCAGATGGTATCTTATACCTATCCTATAGTAAAGATGGGTTTAAAGGTACACTACATTTAAGAAAAATATTGAGTATGCTTTCCTTTAAAATATATAACATATCTGTAATTATTTTCGACATGAGAGAGAAACAATGGCTGCTGCTTTCAGTGCTGATGAACTTATTTTTTAACCAAGATAACTGATTCAGTAATACTCTCCAACAAGTCTGAGCCTGAGGAGAAAATGTGCAGTTGTGAGATATGCTCCCACCCTGATGAACTTGCCCAGCAGAAGAGAGATTGCCCAGGATCAACTGGTGTCCCGGAGGAAACTCACTGTCTCGTGAAACCCAATTAAAAATATTTTGAGAATTTTATCTGCACATAGCTTAATGTAGCTCTTATTAAAAAGTAAATTCTACAGTCTTGCAACTAAATTTATTAGAAACTAAAGTGACAAATACTAGGAGTCAGTCCTAATTGCATTATTACATTGCAGTGCTTTCTGTGCTCCTGTGGTTATGCCTGTGACATCCGTGGTGGAAATGCTCAGCTCTGAGTGTCTCTTCAGTAACCTGAAGTGGGCACGTTAGGAGAATTTATAGCACACACGTTTACAAACAGTACCAAGCAAGATTAGAATTAGTGTTTTTCACTTGTATAGATGAAGATTTGGCAAAGTATAGTCAGTGGGCCAAATTCAGCTTCCGGTCTGTTTTGGTAAAGTTTTATTTTAAAACAGCCATGCCCACTGACTTATGTAGTGTTTGTGGCTACTTTTGTACTGTAATTGCATAGTTGAGTAGTGGCATGAAAACTATAAGTCCTAAAATATTTAACTTTTAGCCATTTACAGAAATCTTTTTCCCAGCCCCTAATCTCGCCTTAAGAAGTGGATGGAGAAAAATTTAATAATGTAGGTTGAACATAGAAGAGGAGGTCACTTGTAAAGATCTTACATTGTGACTAGCATAAAAAAGTTGAGAAAATATTCATTCAGTCTTCAACACGATCACCCCACTTGGCAAAAAATGTGCTCATCAATTGATGAGTTAAGACCAATATGGATAGTGCCAAAGTTGAAAGAATTTCATTTAAATTAATGTAGTTTGTTTGAGAATGAGAAATAGTTTAATCGCAGATTGCATGTCAGATTTAAGGACAAATATATTAGATACTACACTTGATCTTAGCCAAAAGGCCAAGAAGTGTTGGGGACAAATATATTAGAAAGAGTTTGCAGTTGGCACACAACTCAACTTGTCAGATTAAGGCTGAATTGCAACAGCAGGTTGGCTATGGATGCAAAATTTTGGCAAAATCAATGAAAAATATCAGTTATCTATATAAAACTTATAACAAAAGTAAGGTATATTTTATTCTTATTTTAATATATGGTATGCTATATATTCTTAATATCAGCAAATTTAATAATGTGCTTTACATTTATATGCATATGATTTTCCATGAGGAATCAGTTGTTATACATTTACCTGCCCCCCCACTACCCAGGTTTTTGACAGGTGTGCAGCTGCTTTTCACCCTACTGATATTAGAAGACTCAATCTCTTGTCTCTGATAACCTTCCCTCATCAATCAAACAAGCAAGTAAATATTAGATAGTAATGCACTGGACAGTGGTAAAACAGGACAACTTGGTAGACCACCCCTGGGCCCAAAAAGCCATAGCATCATGTCCTTTACAATTACTTCCAACCCAGAGAAGAACCTGCTACTGTTGACGTACCTTAAGGTCAAAGGTAGGGAAAATCAAGAACTAGGTGGTGGTATCTGTTTTGATTAGGAAATAAAATGTCAGATTTCAAACAACTCCAGAAGCTGAAGTTTGATGATACAAAGAACTTATTTCTTGTCTACCTCTCAATCCAATGAGACTTAGTTGGTTCGGACTGGAGGTTCTGCTTGAAGCTCAAGCGGGGATCAAGGCTCCTTCCACCGAGTAGCTCCACCATCCCGAGGGGTCTCGGTGGATGCGGGTAAGTGGAAGGCTTGGAGGACTGGGCCTCAAAATGCCGTAGGAAATGGAATTTATAAAATGGAGAGGTAGTTCCTCTTCATTTTTACCTAGCAAGATCCAGCAAATAAGACATTTTCCTTTTTAAAATACATGCTAGTTAGGATAGTTCATTTAGTGGGACTGCATGGTAAACTTGAAATGATTTGGGCAAACTAAGCAGCAGTCTCCTATTGCAGGTTTGCAGGTTTTCAACAATCTCCAGATTCCCCAGTGCAAACATGTCATTGGGAGATTGTGGGAAGGATGGGAGATGAGATTGAAAGAACTCTCCTGCTTTGACTGAATTGTGTTTCTACTTTAATTTTACAAAGTAGTTCCTCAAAGTACTGTCCTTGACCAAGTCTGTCTTCCGGTCAGTGCCTTTATATTATTGCAACCTCTTTCTTTTTTTCAAAACTTTATACTTTATGTAAAAAATGGTATATTTTATGTAAAGAGAGATTAGAAGTATGTAGAATACTGGGAAATACGAGAATAGACATGACGAAGCACACCGCTGCATTGTTAGAACTGAAAATTTCGGAGACAGTGCTCAGCGGTACGAACTAAGAACGCGGCCCCCGCGCGTGCGCTGTGCGACTGGACGTGTCGTGCGCGTCTGAGCGACTCGCCGAGCTCCGTTCCGGAGCACGATCCTCAGGCCCGCACCGCGGACTGTGCTCCTGGAACGACATCAAGCAAACAGGCGGCCCTCCTCCCCCCAGCCTGGATGCCGATGGCGACATCCATGTGAGGGAGCGGCTCCCACGTGCCTCTTCCCATCTGCTTCCTGGGCTCTCTGAACAGAATGGAAACGCTGAGAGTCACGTCAAAGCCAGAGCTACTGCTGTCAGTTGGCCCAAAGGTTCCTGCCCTTGTTGAGTTTGGCACAACCCGGGTCACTGCACACTTGGATGGGGGCAGCGGCCTGGCCCGTGCACTGCAGGGTCTGCACACGCACCGGAAGGCTGGTGCTCCTGGATTGCCCTCCTTCAGACAGCGTGGAGAAGGACAGAGGACGAAGAAGCACAAGGGCCTGGACGCGTAGGAAGATCGAGGACCCACGAGGTCCTCGTTAGTCCCTCGAGTGGGACAGGCTCCCACCTGTGGCGTCCTTGCTCTGTTCCCTTCCGGGCCTGTCCTGGTGTGATTCTGCCATCTGTCGCGGCGAGTATTCTGGGAGAGACCTTCCTATTCTTGTAACCTGCAGAGGAATGACAGATGAATGTGGGGGGAGGGACATCACATGGCCCCCTCTCTGAGTGGGCTTGTGTGACTTCAAGTCAAGCAGAACTATAATTGCAAAGGAGCTCTGGAAAGAATATATTCCCAAATGTCAAGGGTGGCATCTTCCTTGACTGTCTTTCTGTTATCCACCTAGCTCTTTGTATTTTTAAATTCAATTTTTGGCAAAGAAAAGGCTCCTATTTATATATATCTTTAAGGATATACTCATATGCACATACATACACACATATATGAACTAGATGTGAGGGAAAGACTAACATAAAAGGAATCTTCAAAGGTGAAAATTTTCTGCATCCTGATCATAGTGATGGTTGCATCACACTATACATTCATCAAAGCTTATGGAATGTTACCTCTGAAACACGATTTTGCTGTTTATGAAGGAAAAATTAAATTGATATAAAGTTTCAGAAAAGACCACAGTCATCATAATAGCACTTATGAAAAAGATACTAATATAAATTAAAGGGACAAGAAAACATCTATTTAAATTGACTGACTGGTTCTTTGCCAGTATTGTAGGCAGTAGTCCCATGTGGCTATTGAGCTCCTGAAATAAATACAAGTGGAGATGTACTCTAAATGTAAAGTCTAAGCATAAAATGCATTTTAGTTTCAAAACCCTCATACAAAAATATCTCCTCAATGTTTATGTAGTGATTAAAAATTCAAATACTTATTACAATGATTTTTCTTTGTTTCTTTTTAAAATTCTTTATTTATTTTAGTGATACATGGAACTTACTGCAGGGCCATAGAACTAGTTATGTATCCAATCTTTTTTGTTATTTGGGGACAAGTTCTCCCTAAGTCTCTAAATTATTAGGCTGGAATTGAGGCTGCGATCTTACACTTTCTTCAAATGGTGATATTTTCATTATCTGGGTTTAAATAATGTGCTATATGAAAGTTAACTTCATGAATGTTTTTTAATGTGGCTACATAGAAAATGTTTCATAGTTTGCATGTTTATCTTAAATGTTGCTGAGCTGATGCTGTACAAACAGTAGGAAAACTGTGGAATCAGTGATTATCTGGAATTTTTATGTTAGTCCTTACCCTTAATTCCTTGTTATTACTGAAAGCCCATTCTTGACCAGTAGCTATTCTTCTTGGTCTTTCATCTCTTTCTGGCAATGAGGCTTAAAACATGATCTATCATCGAATGACTCTGGAGTGAACATGTCCAATCCTACATCTATCCAAACAGCGACTCTCTGACCAGGAAAGACTTCGTACCTGATCCTTAGCACACATACCTTGGAGAGTGAGAATCCCAGTGGTACCTGGTATCTCACATGAAAAATGAGATTAAAAGAAATGCTACTGATAGGAAGGCTAGAAGTGGTGTGGAACATCCCCCAGCATGTAGGGAGCCCCCCAACAAAGAATTATTCAACCCAGAATGCTGGTACTGCTGAGCTTGACATCCCCTGAGGAAGAGCTGCTAGTCCTCTTGATGGTTTAACAAATGTGTATTTATAACCTATCACGTAACTCACTATGCTGAGTACCCCAAGGAAATCAAAGACAAAATAGATATGGATCTTATATTTCTCATAATTACAGAGGTAAAATATTTTTATGAAGCATAGTGCGGAATCCATAATGTCTGGATCAGGTACTGTCATAAGAAGAATCAGGAAGACATGACAGATAATAGAATATTGACCTTTTGCCTTTATTCATTTCCAAATTCTGACAAAATACTTCAGTGGTATATCCCCAAACCCAACATAGCTGAAACAGTTCTCATCAGCTTTCCCTATTACTTATAACAAGTGGTTTCATATGTTCAAGCGGACACAGATATCACCATCAACCATTAATTTCTTAAGCTGGACAACTGAGTGAAACTGCTCTCTGTTCTCTAATCTTTTATCAAGTTTTTTCTTTTTAATTATCTAAACCAGTTTATGTATATGACTTCTCTCACTTTTCTTCTTTCCTAAAAGCAGGAAACAACTTTTGAGACATTAGGTGTACTAAAAAGTATAAACATACAACACGATCACAGCTTACAGTCTACTGAAGGCTGTGTGAGACCCCCAAACAGGATGAGTACCATACAGGTAATAAATAACTGGCAAACGAATGATGGAGATAAATACCATTAAAATTCAGATGAAGGTAAGATCAATATAAAAGCAACTTGCATCTTTTTCTATCCTTTACCTTTCATACCTATATTACTAAAATAGACTCCTCCACTTCTACTCTGAACCCCCAGATGCCGTCTCTAGTTTAGTTTTCCTAAAATATGTGCTTTATTGTGACATTTCTTCTGCTCCAAAATCTGCAATGACTTCTTCTCCCTTACAGTATTAAATGTCTAAACTCCTCTCCTCACCTTAAAAGGCATTCTAGAATGTGACTCCACCCCCATCTTTATTTCGCGCTATGTGCAAATGTGGCAGCAGCCAGGGGACCTGTTACCAACCAAGCTCCTGCCTCCGTGTTTTCGCAGGGCTCATCCTCCCCCTGCCTTTTATTAAGACCGTCCCCGTCAGGTCTATTTTGAGGTCCTTCTCGAAGCTTCCCCCAAGTCTCCAAGGTACACTTCCTTTCTTTGAATCCCTGCACTGCTGAAAGACACCATCCCTCGCAGAATATACAAATTCCCTTGGTTTGTATTTGTAGTCAATACCACTTAACCCTAAATTGGCTTATTTTCTGTGAAGAGAGAAGCCATATCAAAATTGCCTTACAATGCCTGAATTCTTTTAATGTAGTCTTTAGAACAACTCAGTACCTATTTTTGGTCCAAAGAGAATTGTGAGGATTGGATACTATGATTCTTTTATGAAAAAGGGATATCTAACTGATTCCTTCAAAAAGGCAAATCAAAATTCTCTTCTATGTAAGTGGTGCATTTCAAAGCAATTAACTGGAAAACTAAACACATATTCAAATTTTCAAACTCTTCTAGTATTCCTTTTGAAGAATTTCTGTGAGAGCCTGGCACATTTTTCATATTCAAAATACATCCAAAGATTGTAAATCTTAATCCTGCAAAGCCGATTTAGCTCTTAAGCTGGCATTGAGAACCTAATCTGGGAAGTGAAGTGGGGAAAGCTGGGAATATCATGAGTAGTTTACAAAAGAGGTCCACGTGGACTCAAGAAAGTCACTATTTCTCTTAAGTTTAAATAGTCCTGAAGATAGTTTTAAATCAATCCTGGAGCTCTGATTTCACTTGGATGTTAAAACCTGCAAACAGTATCAGTCAAAGCTAATAATGAAAAGCACTTAAAAATCTACCAAATTAGAACTGCTTGGGAACCCCTCAGAAAGCTGATATGGCACAGAAACCAATTAAATTGAGTTTCCAATGAGTGCAAATCCGCCCAAGGTAATTTTAGACACCATGAACAATTTCAGCTTTGGCCAAGACTGGTAGGGACGACAAATGGGTATAATAAAAAAGGTAAAACTACAATGAATTCTTAGAGGGAGTAAAAGGAGGCCCAAATACGAAAATAAGTCACACATACACTTGCGATCTCTTTTCCACGTTCTGTAAGACGTTTCCAGAAAGACTGGAGGCAGGGCAGAGACCCAAAGGAAACTCCTGGATTGTGTAGGTATTCAGGAAGTGACTGTGATTTCTATATAGGAGAACAAAGATAAGCTTGACAGGATATTTCTCATCAGATAAAAATGTAACTGAGAAAACCTGAGATTCATAAAGATAGGAAAAATACCAGAAGTGTTTTAAATACAAATAACTATAAAGGAATGATTTTTCCACATTAAAACTGGTGATATGAAGCAAAAATAGTAACAGTATATAGTGAGGACTATAACATAAAGTGCAAAAATAGCCTAAAGAACAGAATGATAGAAAGGATCAATAATTCTCGAGATCAATAATGAAAACATGGCTGGATAGTCTCCAAAAATTTGGAAATAAAGCAATGCATTTCTAAATTACTAATGGGCCAAAGATGAAATTAAAAAGAAGTTGAAAAGTATCGTGAATTAAGTAAATTTTAAAAACATGTCAGAATGTATAAGATAAAGCTAAAGCAGAGCTGAGAGGCAAAGATATAGCATTAAGTGTGTTGGTTAGAAAACAAGAAGACTTTTGGGCCAGAGATTTAGCTCAGTGGTTCTGCCACCTGCCTAGCAAGCACAAGGTCCCTGGTTCAATCCCAGTAATGACATATAATGATATGATATTGGGCGTGGTGACTCATGCCCACCAGCAATCAGTACCACACCCCAGGTGGTACTGAGCTCACGCCTGTAATCCCAGCACTCGGGAGGCAGAGACAGGAGGATTGCTAAGTTCCAGGCTTGCCTGGGCTACCTAGTGAGCTCAGGGCCAGCCTGAACTATGAAATGAGACCCTGTCTCAAAAAAAAAGAAAAAAACAAGAAGACTCAAATAGTTTATAACAGGCTGAATAAACTTTTCCTATGGAGGGACAATCATTAATATTTGAGGTTCTGAACACCATCTATACTTTCTTATATGCAATAATTCTGTAGTGTGAAAGCAGTCATAGACAATCTATAAGCAAATGAGCCTGTCTTTCTTGAAAGAAAACATTCAGGGATATCACTTTGGATTTTATATAATTTTCATTTATTTTTTTCTTAATTACATAAAAATGCATTACAAAAAATTGACCTATAGATTCAACACAATGCCAACCCAAATTTTGGCAGGTTTGTTTTTAGAAATTTCTAACTTAATTCTAAAATGTACAGTGGTAGCTCAGTTCATGAACTTAATTTGTTTTATGATTTCAGAAAAAAATGGCCATGTTTGTGTTTGTTTGAAAGATGGCTGTGGTCACATTTTCACCAAAGGCAGAGTTTGTAAATAAAACAAAATCTTGCCAAACTCCTCTGTTTATGAACCAGACTGTTTTCAAAACTAACAAAAGCATTCATGAACCGAGGCACCACTGTATATAGGAAAGCAAAAGACTTAGAATATCTCAAAGAATGAAACTGAAGAAGTCATAGTATGTGATTTCAAGCTGTACCGTAGAGATGTGCAGGTCAAGATAGTTTGGTATTGGAATGAGGACACACACATATGGATCAACTTAGAAGCATGTAGAATCCAGAAAGAGACTCACATGTGTATGTCAATTGACTTTTTTGAAATTATATTTATGTTGCCAATTTTTTGACAAATGTTCCTGAGTAAAGCACTCAAGAAAAGAGAATTTTCAACAAATTACACCGTAATTGGATAACCAGAGGCAAATAACACATCATCATGCATATATTAAAAGAATTAAGGATATTTCATGGACATAAAGATAAGAAATAAACTATGAAACTTCTAGGAGAAAGATCTTTGAAATCTTAAGTTTGAAGCATAACTTCTTAGTACATAAAAGAGAAAATGTGATTAACCTGACTTCATCAAATTAAAAGCTTCTGCTCTTTGAAAAATATTGAAAAAATGAAAATACAACCCAAATACTAAGAGAAAATAATAAAAATATATCTAATAAAGAATTTGTATGGCTTAATTTTTATTAAATTAGGTCCCAAGGAAAATAATACAGTTAAGAATAGACAAAAGATTTCAGCAGGGATTTCATGAAAGAAAAGGCACAATAGGCAAACAAGTAAAAATATATTCAGTAACAACAGAGAGACACAAACTAAAGCCAACATGAGAAAACTATTAGAAGCATTAATTTTTTTTTAAACTGACAATGGAAAGAGTTAGAGAAGATGCAGTTTATCTGAAACTCCCACACACTGCGAGTCAGAATGTGAAATGCCGCAGTAACCCTAGGAACTGTCTTGGCCGTTCTGTAAAGTGAAACATACAGCTCAGGGATTCAACTCCTGAGTATTTAGCCATGAAAATGAAATCCATTTCCATGAAAAGTAGAGAGTGGTTGTATTCAAAGGCGCCAAGAAGTAACTGTCCATCCACTGATACGAGTGGAAAAGCACAGTATCTGACGTCCCTAAACAGAAGATTACTGCACCATGAGAGGGGACTAACTACTGATGCGAGCAGCAAGTTGGGTGAATCTCCAAGGCATGAAGAAGACAGATGTAAATAACACCGTAGGTCCTAGCTATGTGACATTCTGCACCAAGCAAAATGACGGGGAGGAAGCACCAGTGCCCGCCAAGCACTGGGGAAGGAAGGAGCTGCCTCCTCAGGACACTGGAAACTGGGGGTGAGGGAAACACTGCCCTCTTCATGACAGCAGGGCCTATCCATCCCCATACATCTGTGCACATTCATCAAATTGGCACATTTTCCTGTGAGGGCAAATTCTATGTTATGCAATTCACAGCTCCAGAAACTCGATATTAAATCCTCTACGCAGGAGTAAACATTATTGGAAGAATAGGTAAACCCTCATTGTGCTTGATCTTTCTTACCCTTATTTGATATAGAAATAATGTTCTTTAATTCCAAGGAATGAGCCAGGGTGGGCAGCGTGCTGACTAGCCGGGCCAGTCCCCCTCAGCCGTCCTTGCTGCTTTGGGCTGGTCTTGTCCTCCTCCCGGAGAAAGCCCACCCTAGACACACAGCTCCTAAGAAAGCCCAGCTCCTCCAAGAGCAGCCCTGATGACGGGTGAGAGGGAGGTGGCCGCAGGTGGAGCCTCAGGCGGGCTTTGACGAGCAGGGAACTCTGTTAGGTAAGGGTAGCAAGTACAAGATATAACTGAGCCTTCAGTGGGCAAATGTACACTACACAAGCTGTCTCTGTTGGCACTTTCCCTGCCCCACAGCGGGGTGTGTGAGTGTGTGTGTGAGTGTGTGTGTGTGTGTGTTCAAAGGAATAGAGCCTGAAAATTCAGACAGATGGGTCATATCAATTAAAGAAGGCTTCCAGTATTGACATTTGGACATTAAGAATTACAATTATTCAGTGCCCATTTGTCTTACTGTAGTTCACTACTTTGGGGCACAATAACTGGACTTTAGACACACTTGATCAGTTCTGAGCATGTGTCCTTTGGGGAGCAGGTTCATGGCACTGCAGAGGAGAAAACAGGCTGTTTCATTTTGCGGGCATTTCTGTTTCACACGTGCTTTCTTCTAATCCTAGTGACTGAGATAAATACAATTGTTCCTATTGCACCCTCTGAGAGCCTCCACGGCCCTTGATCAAGATCGCGCTCATGACAAGTTTCTGAAGAGGGCTAAGCAGCCCCGTCAGGCCTCAGGCCTTTCTCAGTCTCAATCCAAAGGTCTTCTTGAAAAATCTGCTGACAGACCCTTAGCAGGGTCCTCTCTCTCTACTGAGTCTTCCCGAGGACCTTACGTCTGTTACTTTGATAGCCTTTGGTAGACAGGACTCAACAAGCCTTCGAGAGAGAAGCCCTCTTCTTGGACTTGGTGGACCTGTGTCTGTGGATCTGTCTTTGTTTTCAGAGCTTTAGAAGAGAGAGAACAATGCAAAGACCCATTTGATTTTCTGCAGATCTTTTGGGCTTAGTCATGCCTCTGGGCTCTCTGTTTCCTGAGATACAGCCGAGAAGCCAGCCACCTCCAAGTACATGAAAATAGGCTCCTTTCCTCTTCACGGCTTTGAAAGCATTTTACAGGTAACACCTAATTTGATTTTGCTTTAGCCAAAGAGATGGCACCACGGCAGACATTTTCTCCGCAGTGGTTCATCATTTTGGCGCTATCTCTGCACCAAAATAGGCGCAGAAGGGAAATTTCTTGCATAACTTACTGCAGGGAAATACGCGCATGCGTCCTAAACTAGGGTTTCTCATCGTGCTTAAGGTCGTCCGGGGACGCTGGCTAAATAGTCTTGCTCCCACTGGGGAATCTCCTAATCAATCTGAGTTTCTGAAAGCAAAGACTGAGAATCGGCCAGGCTTTTAAAAGCTGGGCCACAAACTAATAATGTTGCATTATGATTGTTGAGCCTGAGGTCAAAAGATGGAGGACCCAGCATACGGTGATATTTTAAAGTCCTTTTGGCTCTATTTTTCACGATCTACAGTATTTGACTCCTGGAGACACGAGTGAATTTTCTCCAAGACTACTGGAAAGAGTTAAGAAAATTGATTTTTTTAGGCTGAGTGCTACTGTCTTTCAGAAGCTACTGTAGGCTTTGATCTGCTCATTTCCAGAATGACAACCAACACTAACAAGGATTTTGCTTTGTTTTAATTATAATTTTTTTCCGTTCATTATCCAAATTTAGCACAACTGGATTGCTCCAGTAAACGGAAGTGTTGAGATGTTGAAGGGAAAAGTGAAATCCCGAGTCGCTGTGCCACTTGACTGGCACCCTGCCCTTGCCCTACCTCTCGGCAACGATGTAAAGTGAGACTCAGGCAGCGCGGTGACACCCGGAGAGACGCAGCTAAATTTGGTGTCAGCTCAGCCAAAAGACAAGCGCTGCAGGACGAAAGTCCTCCAATCAGCTATTCCAGTAGGAAATGCCATCTTTCGACTACCAAGAAATATAAATAGCCTTGACCTATTTGCTGACTACAACCACGAGAAAAGCTATTGTTTAAGGAAGAAGGGATGAGCCTGGTGGGCTTTGTCTGGGGCACAGGTTTTAATATTCAAAACAAAGGACCACGCAGACATGGCAATTAGTTTTACCTCCCCTGCGAGTCTCCATCAGGGGTCCTCGCCCTCTGCCTCCTGATATTGGGGCTCTGGGATTCTTCGCCACATGAGGCTGTCCTGTGTGCTGTGGATGTTTGGCGGCATCCCTAGCCTCCACTGAATGCCTCCTCCCACCCAAAACATCTCTGGACACTGCCAGTGTTCCCTGAGTGAAAATCACCACAGTTGACAAGTACTGATTTACATCCAGCTATTTCTTGACTCTTAGCCTCTGCAATAATAAAAATTTCAAAATCTTAAAGGAATTCCTTAAAATGTCTTAAAAATAACTAAAAGTGAGTTTGTTAAATATCTGAGTAACACTCAAGAGCAAAGCTGTAGAAGGGAGAGCATTTCAGCTCCACAAATAACAAAACAACCTCCAAAGGGAGGGAGGTAGCATATGTTTGTATCAGTGGTAGGTGAAGACTTAGAACTGTTCGGATTCAAGACAAATTAGTTTCAGATTCTTGGAGCCCCTGCTACCAAAGCAGTAGAACAAGCTTTTACATGCGAAACAGGCTTTGATATAATCAGAAAGTGGAAAGAGTATGTGGAAGATCAAGTAATTGCCCGTTCTAAATGACAGCTCTTATAATTCAAATCTCTGGATCCTAGGGAGCATTTTATGTCATCCTGAACTTAACCTCTGTGCCGTGTTTCTGTGTATCCCTATGCCCGTTCTCTTTCTCTTCTCCAAGTCAGGGAACCAGGGACTTCATTAGAGGTCAACCCTCACTGCCTGCCAGGTAGGGAGTATGTAAACGACTTTCCAAAGTCCTCAACCTTGGATGGTGGCCAAACAAAATAAACCTGAAGAACAGGAAGAAGAGTTCGGGGGAGTCAGGAGCCTTAGTATATGAACTCTAGATTGAAGGACAGGAAGGGAGGCCTTGAGGGGTGGAGTATAAAGATAATATCGACACCTCCAGTTCTTTTCTGTATTCTGTAAGTAGTGAAAGGCCACTGTAGAATCTGTGCTGGTTAAAAATGAAAAGCCAAAGGAAGATGTAATTAGTTTGCTTTTCTGTATAACATTACCACCCACATGGTGTAAGTTCTTTGGATTTGCTTTTTTGACCTTCATAAGAGGAAGACTCACTGCCTATATTCTTTTATGATTTGATGTCTTCAGTCAACATTAAATTTCAAGATTCACCTTATATTTTAGTACTTGTAACTGTAATTTGTCTTCACTGATGTTTTATATTCTGTTGAAAGAAGGTATCTCATGATTCACTCCATAGCTGGCTTGTTGTTTGGGTTGGTTCCAACACTGCCTATTCCAGATAAAATGTCTACAACTATTTGTATGGAGTCCCTTGGTGCAAACGTGTGAGAGTTATTCTCTAGGTAAGAGGGGAAATGCTGAATTTTAGGTAATGTGATTCTCCAAATTTTTAGAAAATGTTAAGCTGTTTCCAAATTGTTTGTATCATCTAGTTCCTGCCAGTTCAGCCCTCGAAGTTCCTGCTGGAACTGATGAGCAGTTTGATACTTCCCAGTGTTGTAGTATGAAAAGTGCACAGTGCTTTTAATGCATGTCTCCATGATTACTAGAAAGGCTGAAAGATTTTTTATATTCAAAGTGTATATTCATGTATCCTCTTGAGTCAAAGTTGTCTAATTCACATTTTGTGATTTTTCTTTACTTATTAATTCATGTGGGGGTTTTGTGTATATTCCAAATGCTAATCCTTTTTCAGTGTCTGTGTATGTGTGTGCGTACTAGTTGGTGATTCGTTTTCTGAAGTCCTTATTTAACATTTAAGCTCAGTCATTATTTGTCCATTTGAGTGGAGGAAAGAGAAAGGGAACAAAACAAGAAGGTCCATTCCTAGTGAGAGCAGGTTCTTTTATGATGGTCTTCTTCAAAATTCCCCCTGGCTTTCTACTTATGTCTCATTGGTTAGGGTTACTGGGGTGACCACAGCATGGCACAGGAAGGCCCCTGTGCCAGCTGATGTGGACTGTCACTTGGCTGGGTTAAGGGATGCTGGAGAGGTGTCTGGGCCATGAAGACACTAGCTTCCTCAGTGGCTAACCACTGGTCAGTTCTCTGCTGGACAGGACAACAGAAGTTGGGCCTACACAGAGGTGGTGAGTCGGGAGGACTGACGAAGGGGCAGTAACTGGTTCCCGGCCCTTTCTTGCCTGACACTTTGCCTGTTCTCTGCTTTTTGGATGTTGAGTTGAGTGACTTTCTCTGCCATCCCCTTCTGCCCTGGTGCTTCTGGGGCAGAGCCAGCATGCCATGGACTAAAAGCTCTGAAACTGTGAGCCGAGATGAACCTTTTCCCTAAGGTGTGGATGTCTGGTGTTTTGTTCCAGCAACAGAAAATTAACACAAAGTGCAAAGCAGCATGTCGCCACCCTTACAGGAAGGTGAGGCTAGATAGAGGGTCACAACCTGTGGCTTCTGCCACACTAACCAGTTTTCAGTTTATTTTACTGATATGTAGTAACTTCCTTCCCTATTGCTTCAAGATCCTTTATCTCTCATTTATTTACATGTTATATACAGTTAACTTATAAGGTACCAGGCTGTTTTGCTGGCCTGGACATTTTTTCACTGACAGCAGGTTGATTTTCTTATAATTAATAGTAGGTTTTCTTGGGGACAGGTTAGTTCAGTGTAATTATTTTCCCTTTTTGTTTTTTTCTTCACTATTTTTACTATTTATTTTTCTATGTGTTCATACCGTTTTGATAGATTACAAAAGAAAATTCCTGGATTTTATTAAAAGTCTTCTAGTGTTACAATAGTCTTCTCATCCAGAAATATAGCACCTTTCTGAGTTTAAATCTGAGCTCTTGCCCAGGTAAGTCTTCATATAGTCAGTATGACATCAGTTCCACATGGTTTTTAATGTTATTTGCATGAATTTGTTTTGTTCCTTATATTTTAAATTCCTAGTTATATACATAGAATGCATTTTATACACTCACATTCATTTACTATCTTGCTTATGCATCTTAAAAAGGCATCTATGTTTTACTTTAGTAACTTGGATACATTTTTCTTAAATACTTATATATCATAATGTTTAAAAATATTAAATTGTAATGAATTTGGGGTCATAGAAAATTATTATTTTGCCACCTTTTAAAAATTTAGTTTTCTAATATTATCAGCAAATTTTGAGGTATGAGTTAACTTCCTGTAATAGTTGTATCTGTGTGAGAGAAAAAAAGACTCAGAAGAAAGAGGGACAGAGAGGAGAAAAGAGAGGGAGACATTTTAGAATTTACTAACAGAATTATTATAATTTTAAAAAATGAATTGGGGCCAAGTGTGGTGACATATGCCTAGAGTCCCAGAACTCAGGAGGCTGAGGCAGGAGGATTGCCATGAGTTCGAGGCCAGTCAGGGCTACGTAGAGAGCTCAAGTCCAAGCTCGGACTACATAGCGAGACCCTGCTTCAAAAAGAAAAAAAAAAGAAGAAGAAGAATTGGATTGCCATAAATTGACCTACTTTTTTCTACACTGTAAGAATATTTATGAAGACTAGGAATTACAGCCTTCAATATTTGAAAGAATTTACCTAAAAACAAATTAGTCCAGAAGCTGTTTGGAAGGTGGGTTTTACCTTTCTTTTTGCTACCGCAACATCCCTGATATGCACACATGGCTTTTTGGACCCTACGGTTCGCTGCTTCCAAGACAGGTCCGTGACGTCAGAAGAGGACAGCGGAGCAAAGCTGCCTGCTTCGTGGAAACCAGAAGACGGGACCGGGCGGGAGCACCAGCAGGAGACTCCGAAGCTGTGCGCTCGGGAACAGCCTCCTCCGCCTGTGCGCCACCTCCCTGCAGAGCGGTCAGCTGAGGATCTAAGTGAACCGATCTCAGGATCCCGACTGCACCGTCCCCGTGAGCGGCCGCTTCCCCAGGACCCTCTTCATGCCCTCAGACCGATGGCTGAGGAGAACGCACACAGAGGTAGCACTCTGAGGCTTTCGTGAGCTTTCAAGATAATCCTGCTGTTTAGCGTTTCTACTTTCGATCCAGATTTTAATACTGTGCACTTTCCCACAAGACAGTTCAGTCGAGACCCAAACCCCCCGCCCTTTCTCGGGATGACAGTCTAACTTTTGTTGATATCTACGATTGTTTTCTTCTTCAGAGGTCACCGCACACACAGGTCTCTTTGACTTTCCTCCTATATCCCTTACACTGTGGTTTCTTAAAATTTCACAGATTTTAAAATGAAAGTACAATGAGATTGATATTTTACCTTGTCTTCATTTCTTTTTGACCCTCTCTTCTCTTTTTGTTACTCTGTGAGTAAGAAAGTATCATCCAAGTTTCAAGCTGCATTTAAAATTTTGCCAGTTTCCAAAACTAAGATTAAGATGGGTTTATATAGTGTAAGGCAAACAGATTTAGTCAATAATCAAGGAATTTAACTACAGGTATTAGAGGCCAAATTCTATACTTCACGCGTGCGCGCGCGCACACACACACGCGCACACACACACACACACACACACACCTTCAAACCCAAATTTTAATCCACGCTGTTGTAGCCGCGGCATGCAGGCTGTGAAATCCCACACAGGATTCCAAGGCCCGCTTCATCCACTGGATTTTTCTTCTTTTTCCCAAGAACCACTTTCAGTCCTAGTCCCTCAGAATTAGCTTGAAAGGCTGAGAGGAGAAGCCCAGCAAAGAGAAAATGCAGAAGGCTGTGTGGACTATCTGCCATGTTGAAGGGAGGCAGCACGTATGAAACTGGGAAAGAAAACAAAACTCACCCCTCTTACAAGGGCTTCCAAAAGCATGCAGGTGGGTTCAGGTCAGAATACCTGTGCTTCAGAGACACAGAGACATGTGTGGAAACAGATGTAAATATATAAATACATATATATATATATATATTTCAATATATATATTTCTCTCTCTTTATATATATATATATATATATATACACACACACATATATATATTTCAGAAAGCATGTCTCCATACAGTTAAGTGGATTCTATGAAATCAACACAGTAAATACTGCTATAGAAGCCTCTGAAATAGAATTCAAGTTCTACTCTTTTTTTTAATTGAATTCTTTATTGGTACATTTTATATACAATTCTACTCTTTTTAACTCCCAAACTTTTTTTAAAAAATCTCCTTACTTTATTTTTTCATCCACTTAACACTACAGTTCAGGGACTACAAGTGCGTACGCCAAGTTGTGCAGTCTTCACCACAGTCAATTTCCTCGCTTTCTTACTCCAGAAGGAAAGCCGTGGCCTCCCCTCCCTCACCCCGACTCCCCTCCACCTCCAGACCCAGGCGACCAGTGATCTACTTTATGCCTCTAGAGCTTTGCCAGTTCTGGACATTTATATAGTGGGATTATATGGTGTTTTGTGACTCGCTCCCTTTACTAGATGTATATGCAAGATTCACCCATGTTGTGGCATGAACTGAGACTTCATGCTTTGTCCTGCCAAACAATATTCCACGGCATGGTTTTGGGGCATCTCCTGTAGCCACACTGCCATTGGGTTTCTTTCCACTCTTTGACTACTATGAATAACGCTGTTATGAATTTCTGCACAAGCCTTTTTGGAGGTTTACATTTTCACTTCTAAGAGAATCTCCAGGTGTCAGGGTAATGCTGTGCTTCACCTTCTGTGGGTCTCCCGGTCCCTTTTCCACCACAACCTCACCATGCCACCTCCCCCCAAGCAGTGACTCCCCGGCTCTTGATGCCCTGTGTATCTGGCACACAGGATGTTCCCCAAAACTGTTCATGAGGGCCAGAGATTTAGCTCAATGGTTCCAGCGGCCTGCCTTGCAAACGCAAGGCCCTGAGTTCGATCCCCAGTAACCACATATAATGCTGGGCATGGTGACTCACACCCACCAGCAATCAATACCACATACCACTGCCAGGCATGGTGGCTCATGCCTGTAATCCCAGCATTCGGGAGGCAGAGACAGGAGGATTGCTGAGTTCCAGGCTTGCCTGGGCTACATAGTGAGCTGAGGGCCAGGCTGAACTACAAAGCGAGACCCTGTCTCAAAACAAACAAACAAACAAAAAAAACTGTGCATGGAACACCAGAAGAAAATAAGAAAGGGGAAACCCAGGTCTCAGGGTGGAAAGATGGGGTCCAGCTCCCACAGCCTCACAGAGGAGACAGTCGCCATCAGTACAGGTGACCATGCATTCAGGTCTGCTTGGCTTCGGGTTGTTTTCTCTCCTTAAACTTAAGATTTCTGTCTTGGATTATGAGGATCAACCTGCATCTAGGTCAACAGAAATGTTTCGGCCTTCTGGGATTCTTATCCTAATACTGCCTAACACTGAAGGACAGACAGACAGACACACACACACACACACACGGAGTGATAAAAACTGTGGAGATCATGGTTTGTTTCTGAAAGCAGAGAGCAGAGCGGCCTAGCCCTGTCTTGCTCGCTCTGAGGCACATTCCCACTCAGCTAACAGACACCTTTCCCATCTCACAGTCTGGTCGGGTGAGAACCAGGAAGCCAGAGCCTCGCTGCCTGTCTCAGTCTAAGACAAAAGGTTGACATGGACCCAGCTGCCAGCAGCCTCGTGTTTATTCACACAGTCTCACACCTCCAGGAACTGAGTATATATCTGTAATGTGGACCCAATTAAACCGGCTCATATGTTACAGTGACAGTGGAGAGCTGGACCCAACCTACCAGCTAAAAACAAGGAAAAGTGACCCAATGTGTGGTGGCCTGGCCCCGTGGGCTGGAAAAGTCCCTGAGGAGGCAGACTCAAGTTCCAGCTCTGAACTGTTTTCATTTGCAGCATTTCTGACACTAAATGTGTGGGGTTTTTCTTCACACCAATCAAGTTTCCCAGTCTCCAGATACCACCTGCGCATCCTGCGATCCAACGGAATCCTGACCCTGACTGGCTGGAGTCAGCGCAGAGCCCACAGGTGCAGGACTCTGTCCCACGGGCAGCCTACCCCACTGCGGATGCCGACAGCGAGCCGAGGCCTCTGTGACCACTGGCTGGCTAGAGTCCAGACTCTCCCCCTGGTGCTCCACAGTCCACAGAAAAGCTCACAAAAAGCTCGAGGCTTTTTGTTACCACATATACAACGCGGAAAGACACCAACTGAGGGAGACTCACAGAGCCAGGTATGGGGAAGGGCCACAGAGCTGGCACAGCCTCTCGGAACAGAGCCTGGACTTCCTCCCTGAACCTCCCTGTCATCCGTTACTGCAGGAGGATTTCGCAGAGATTTCACCACTCAGCATAGCTGATTAAATCACTGGCCATTGGTCATTAGCTCAGAGGTCAGGCTGGAAGTTCCCACCCTGCATCAGAGGGATGGTTCTTCTGCCAGGCACATCTCAGCCGGAGGTTCTCTAGGGACTGGGCCACCAGTCCTCCCATTAGCATGATCTTACAGAAGGTTCTAAAGGGCTTATTGTGGATCAGAACAGACAGCGCCCTAGGCCCTCGCACCTGGAATCAGGAGCCTTTCAGGAGCTCTGTGCAGGAGCTGCAGGAGAAAATTCACGCGTGCTTCTTGCTGTACCACCCAACATTTTCCTCTCTCTTCTTCATAGTCTGCAGCCAGTTTCACCCAGAGCTTTTAGTCCCTCCCTCTTGGCCTGCAGTTTTCTCTCCATCACCTCCTCCAGTATGTCCGTCCAATGAGATTTCAGCTAGGATACGTCACTTTTTTAGGAGGCCAATTCCCAAGGCCTGACCTGGGTGGGACCTATTCTCCTGCCCCGCACATCGCTGTCTCCTCAGGTGTGTACATTGCATTTGCTTGTGTTTCTTTTTCCTGTTTCCTGTTCCAGATGTGAGGCCCCACAGTGAAGGGAACGCAGAGATGAATGGTCATTGTGAACCGGAAGTGCTGCCAAAGCGAATACCACGTGGCAGGAAGTCAGTACACCTTTGTTAAAGGAATGAATGACAGTCTTTTCCAGTTGACCACAATGAGCATCCCACCTTCTGGAAACACTAACAAGCAGCATCACATGCATCATTGCTGTGACACTCAGACCCTTGTTGGTAAAAGCCCCTTCACAATAGTAATGAAGCAGTCCAAAAAGGAGTTTTCTGGTTTTATAAATGAAAGGCTTAAAGTTGTTTACCGCTGTAAAAAGGCTAATCCAGATGCCACCCCTGGTGTGCTATAGGGAAGTCACAAGTTTGATACTGTTCCCCTAGGTTTCTAAGGTCCGCTGGTCCATTCCCCCGGCAGGACCCCTGTGCCATACAGAGGATGGCACAGACACTGGAGTAGGGTTGGACAAGCTCACAAACACTAGTGGCCATTATGTGAGCTGGTTTGACCTGCATTCTTGCTTCTTAGTATTTTCAGTGATAATTAGTATCAGTACTAGTTTTACAGTTCATTATTCTCACTAGATAATTTCCTCTGATACCACAGAGAATTAGTAATGGTGGTAGTGGTAATCATAGTAGTCAGCACTAGTACAAGTGGTCACAATAGTAGTAACAACTCCAAGTAACCCTATTTCCAAGGCAAAAAGTTACATGGAACAAAATATCTGATTTTAAATTTTTCCTATGTCGGGTCCAAAAGGCTAAAGGTCCATATATAGAAAGAAGCAACCAGGAACAAACAAGAAATCTTTAAAATTCAAACAAAAATGTAAAAATCTAAGCGTATTTTTAAAAATTTAAATGATTTAAAATCCTATGCTTTCTCTTAAAGAATGTGCAAAATTTTCTTGCTACACTATCATATTTCTGTGTCATCTCTCCCCTCTCTGCTCCACCCACAAATCTGTGAGCTATAAATATGTTTCTGGAGCGTGGGCCAAGTTCATCCTGGGACTTCTGATGCCCCCTCCTGCCCTGAGCACAGTCCTCAACTGAAAAGATTTCTGAGTGCTGGCCAAACCCAGTTTCTGCACTGTTTCCTCACCGCTCTGAATGGTAGGAAGGAAACAAAGATAAATCACAGGAGTTCCTTGCTGATAGTGAAAACAGTTGATGGAGCAGAGGTAAAGAAGTGGTTATTCTTCTAAAGGAAATAGGGCTAGGAGTTCTGTCTAAGCCAAGATGACCACGCTGGGGCCTGCAGCTGCGCCTCACTGACTCGCAGCTTCCAGCACCGCCAGGGACCTCTGTCTTAGCATGGCAGACTCCAAGCGCCTACCCTTGTTTATCATGCTCCCATTCAGTTACGCCTGGCGCGTGCCCGTCAGTCAGAAGCCCCGCCGGAGACGGCCTGTGCCTGGAACACCCGGCTCTGACGAAGGAGAGCTGACGCTTTTGATTAGCACTTAGGGGGTACAACCTTCAGGCTCCCTTGAACAATTTGAAGCACAAGAGTTTTCCTGAGACCTTAGAAGCTCTTGGGGTGTCATACTCACCCAGAGGGAGGGCTCTGGAAAAGGTACTGGTGTATTTTGGGCACTAGATTTGCCTTTTTTTTTTCAGTGCTTATGATCTGCAGGCTGCGTCCTAACTTTCCGGGAGAGGCTCTGCTTTCTGCTGACTCAGCTTCCTTGTGGCTTCCGGTCAGCGTATGACAGGTGCATCTGAAGTCTGGGGAAAGACGCACAGTCATCTGTTTCCTGTTTCCAGACATCTGTGCTTGTTTGGACAAACACCCTAGATCGTCATCCTCAAATAAGCCAGTGAGGTCCCATACACTCCAAGGTGCAGTCATTTGGTTGCATTTGAGAATTCTGAAGTTTTTCCCATTAAATTGAGAGGGAAAGATTCCTTGTCGTACTACATAGAAAAAAATCCTTATAATATCTTATGGCCTGAAGATTTGAATGAAATCAAAGAACGCCATAAATCAGTATACAGACTAGATACCCCTTCATACCAGAGAAGAACAACACGGAAAGTCCCAGAAGACTGGCTCAGACTGAGAGCAAGTTTGCCTAAACCCAGCTCGTTCTGTGGCAAACCCTGGATTTACCCTGGAGATACAAGACTTTCTGTGACCCTGCTGAGGATGGAGTGAATAGGATCCGTTCTAAATATTCCTTCTATAGGCCGGGGATTTAGCTCAAGTGGTAGCACCCCTACCTTGGAAGCACAGGGACAGAGTTCGATCCCTGGTACCACCCAAAAAAAGGCATAATACATTCCTCTTTGGGAAACATTCAGTGTGCATCTTGGCACGGAGGCTAGTTACTGGCTCATTCCACCAGCGGTCAGGTTTTCGGAATCTGAAGGCTAACAGCACTGAGTTTGGACGTAACCTCGAAGGAGAGGGAAGCCGCAGCTGGGCAGTGACTGTCAGGGCTGAACCCCAGATCTCTGCATGTAAGACGCAGAGTCCCGCCGGAGCCTTGCCCAGTAGCCTGCTGTCCGCATCGCCAGACAGAAAGGAAAATCCTTCGCCAAGAGAGTGAGAGCCCACGAAGCTGAGCGCTCACTTCAACCAACCTGGCTCTGCGAGTCGCCTTCGTCCGGTGTCCATGGCTCAGGGAGGCGGAGCCGAGTTTGGAAACCGGGCCTCAGAAGTCGGCCTGGGCCCGGTTCACAGCCTGGCCCGCTCCTTCCCTAGCTGTGGCCCTCAAGGGCGTGCACCCCATCACCCTCTGGCCCCTGGAACAGGAAAGACAGTCCTTACTTTCTCTGGTCCCTGCGCAAACTAAACCCATTCTCCTGGCCCAGAGCCTCTACTGGCCGCCAGGCACGGCTGTCTTCTCGCCCTCCCCTCCCCCTATCTCAGGTGCAATCAAAGCGCCATGGAGGCAGTGATTTCCTTCAGTTGGACCTGATTGGGTTGCAGCCCGGCGTTGCGTAACCTGCTGGTTGAGGACGCGGCCCCAGCAGCCGGCAGCCCGGCGGTCTGTCCGCCAGGGGGCAGCAGAGCTCGGCGGAGCCGCTCGGCAGCCTGGTGCGAGCCGCGAGCCATTAGAGCCCTCAGGGAAGGAGCCAGCCGCCTCTGCAGCGTGTGTTTTTTCCATGGAAGCAATTTTCCTGTGTCGTTTAAGTGAGAACACAGTGCTTTGGCAACTGATCCGTGCCTGGGTTTTCTCCTTTCTTTCTTGTTTGCCCTGTTTCGGTTCCATTTTGAGGCCCCAGTACTGTTTTGCACAGCTCCATGCTGGGCCCGTTGGAGTCACTTTGGAGTCCCTTCGGTACCCCGTAAATTTTCTGAGTTCATTCCCAATTCCCACACGATGACTGCGATATATAGAGGCAAAGAGACATCCTAACCAGGGCTGGCGCTCGGATGGGGAACGGGGCTCCCGTTGTCCATGCATATTCTACATGATTATGGAATGTCTGACGTATGGGAAGCGCTTTTATTAGCTCCAGAAAACAACTACAAAGGACACGGGGAAGCCGTACAATTTGCAAGACCACGAGCCATGTTTTATTTTCTGTGAGCAACTCGTTTGGCAGGCGTGGGGCCGGGAGGAGGACCGCGGCCTGGATCTGGCCCCGAGTGACAGGCGTGAGGACGGGAGGAAGGAAGCCCGAGCCGCTGAGGACGCCCGCGTGTGGGGCCGCGATCGGGCGGGGCGGGGTGACGGAGGAGAGAGGCTGCAGAGAGCGCGGCGGAGTGCGGCCTGGGCCCCGGGGGCGCCGGCCTGGCCCGAGGCTCCTCCGCCGGCCCGGAGACCGCGGCTCCGGCTGCTCCGCTGGCCGGCGTCTGGGGTCGGCCCGGACACCTGGCCCCGGGGCTCCCCGGAGGGCAGGGAGGGCCGTCCGTGCACCGCCTCGCCCGCACCCTCGCAGTTAGCAGCCGGCGGGAACAGTGAGGAGGACGCGGGTTCCAGTGACTCGGTGGTGACGCTGGAGCGCACAGCAGCTCTCGTCTGGCCAGTACCCTGTTATTCACGGGAAGAGGGAGGCGGCCTGGGGACCGCACAGCCCGAAGCCCGCGCCCCGGACCGCAGCCGGGAGGCCGCTCCGCGCCCTGCACACGGTGGGCGCCGCAGGGCTGAGTCAGAGGAGGAAGAACCCGCCGCGACCTGTTCGGGCCAGGCCGCCTCGGGGCAGGGCCGCAGCAGGCCCGCTTCTCGCTGTCCCCGCGGCCTGGCGGTGGCTCTCGGGGAGGCTCAGCCCGCCGTCCGGGCCGCGTCTGACCTGAGCGGTTGAAGCCTTGGGACGCCGTGATCTGGGAGGGGCTGGGCGGCAGAGAAGCAGGAAATGCGCCCTGGTGGAGACGGGGCCAACTCGGCCTTCAGGGCCTGGGTTCTTGTGTTCAGAGGCCTCTTTTTCTCACTCTGAGAGCTTCTTCCTGAGCAAGACTGAGAAGTTTGCTCTTCTTTCCCCTCTGCACACACACGCACGCACACACACACGCACGCACGCATGCACACTGGATCCTTCCAGTGCCAGGAATCCCCCAAACACCACGTATTCCAGAAACCAGCCTCCTTTAGTTCTCGCAAAGGATGCTGGACCTCACACTGCTCATCACTTCATTTTGCCATAATGTGAGTGATCCATGTACTGAACACCCATCGATTCGAACTTAATTATGGAAATACTTTCAAACATATTTTTACTCTCCTTGTCACGTGTTTGTTTTGTTCTGTTTGGTCTGGTTTGGTTTTGGTCTTTGAGGCAGGATCTCAGTATATATCCAGGGTAGCCTTGAGCTCAATTCGTGGCCGGGGCTGGCCTCAAACTCCAGGTGATGCTCCTGCCTCAGGCTCCCTGGGATTAGAGGCGTGCACCACCATGCCCGGCTTCTTGCTGTTCATCTTTCTTCACAGTTTCTTGACAGTTTCATGTGGTTTTTCTATGTTTCCTCTTTCAGATTTCCAGGTGACAATTTTCTAAAATGTGGGGCCACCGAAAGAATATAGGATCTGGGATCACAACAGCCGCGTGTTAGCCCAGCCTTGGGGACAACATCAGTCACTCCTGTGAGGTTCAGTTTTTCCACCCGAGGAGAAAGACCCAGGCAGATTCCCAGGAAAGTTGTGAAACAGTGTCATGGAGCGCTCCCTTTCTTCCTCCTCTCCTCCCTCCCTCCTCTCTCTCTCTCTCTTTCCCTCTCTCTCTGTCTTCCTCCTTTCTCTCTCTCTCCCTCTCTCTCTCCTCCACTCTGTCCTTCTCACTTGCTCTCTTTAATATTGATCTCTTTTTTTCCTCCTCAAAACTGGCATTTTAAAAACTGTTGCTGTTAAAATGAGTACTTGCCTTTTAAAAACCTTCAAGTTGCTAAGCAGCGCCTGCCCCCCTCCTTCCCCTTTTATGTAGCCTGGTTGCCATAGCATCATTGGAGCATGGTAACAAGGAGCAAAGAGCAATCATTTTTTTCACTAACTAGGGCTGGGCAGACGGATCAACGTGCTGAAATGTTTCCTTACAGCGCGTCTCCAGCGGGGGAAGCGGGGGAGCCGCCCTCACGCGCCGCCGGGGTCTCCTCCGCGTTAGCACCGCGCTTCCCTGCGCCGCCGCACTGTCCGCACCTGTGGCTCCGGCGCATCACGCCACCCCTGCGCGACACTCTTCCTAAAAAGGCCTCTGAAGGGATGCTGCTGCTACTCCGGTATTTGTAGCTATTTAGGGCTAAAAGCAGACTCAGAGCCTTCTCGGAGAGTTGCTAAACATAGAGCACCGAGTGTGAATCAGTACTGTGACGAAAGGTCCTCGCGTCGTAGCAGGTTTGGGGCAGATAATAAACAGACGTCATCAGAGTGACATCAAAGGGCACTCGAAAAATGGAAAGGATAAAGAGAGAAATGAAAATAAAGAGCCCCCTTGAAATCTAACCTGTATTTGAGAAATACAAGCCCCAGACTCTTCAGTCTGAGGCCCACAGGCTCAGGCACCTGATTATCAGCAAAACAAACACGCTGGGCTGGAAGTGGGTGTGACTTTCCCCTTGACCCAAGCAGCCCTGTGTGGTCCGGTTTCCAGGGCCCAGAAGCACAGGCAAAGTTTGACTGCTGGGCACACTGTGTTAACAATTAAAATGTGTCATACAAACAAGGCACGGTATTATTAGGAAAGTAGCTGAGAGATCAGCCAATGAAAACATATTCATTTAAGATCATAATGCAGGGCATATTTACCATTGTTATTCTCTATATTGTTATGAATTTTTTATTCATAAAATGGCTTGTATATTTTCTTTATTCCTATCTATGTGTAATACATTAAGATAAAAATAAAATTTTAAAAATCACAAAGTTCCTTGGTTGGCGCTTTTCCCAGTGTCCTCCTGCCTCTCGGCCCCCAAGGATCCTGGGCCAGGGGCCCCTCCGGGCGAGGAGGGAAATAGCTAAAGCCAGCCCCGAGGTCTGCAGGACCTCCCATCCCTACCTCAGAAGCCGCTCTGATCGACCTCTGTTCCGTTAGACCGCTTGCTCGCTATCTTGAATGTCTCGTCTCGAACCTGCCCTCATGGACTCAAAGTCTTTTCCTACATTTGTAACTAAGTCAGTGTTTCCTGAAGAGGGAAATTTCCTCTTCCAGATGAAGCCAACGGCTGAGGGTGCCTCGCTCGGCAAAGATATCCCGCCAGGCATGGTGGCTCACACCTGTAATCCCAGCACTCGGGAGGCAGAGACAGGAGGATTGCTGAGTTCGAGGCTTGCCTGGACTACATAGTGAGCTCAGGGCCAGCCTGAACTACAAAGCGAGACCCTGTCTCAAAAAAAAAAAAAAAAAAAAGACATCCGTGCCGCTCCGCCCTCAGCAAGAAGAGGCTCCCTTTCCGACGACGGGGCTGCGGGATCGAGAGGAACAGGCACTGTCACCCACGCTCTCACGCTTGACTGCCCTGTGACAATGACAGAGCGTTGTCAGGCAGCTGGTTAAAATCAGAACGCACTCCCTGGCTTCACAGTGCTGGCGGTGCCCAGCCCCTGTGGCTTCGAGGGGCTTCGAGAGCTTTGCAGGCAAAGGGAGGGCTGGCCTGGGACTCCTCCCTGCTCACCAAGTGGAAGGGAGCTTTCTTCTCTGGTCCTCCAGGGCCGTGTCACTTTTCTCTTTCTCCTTCCTGCTGGAAGCCGCTTTAGGATGAAGGGCACCGCTCCTCAGAGAACTCCTGAAACTCTGGAAGGAAACGGAAGTGACTCCCTGGTCTTCAGCTTGGTCAAGCAGATAGAGCCTCTGGCTTCAAGGCCGACACTGTCCTGCCGAAGAGCTTCTGTTAGCCTTTGCTCTGGGAAAGTCTGGAGGACGAAGGAGTGCGTTCTGGAAGTCGAGTTATTTTTTGTCTGAACTCCTCCAGAGTCAGAGGATAGCTGATAGAAATGCCCTGCAAATAGTCTTTCGGAGTCCCGGATGCTGAGGGCTTTGGCTGTTTTGCTGGTAAAATTATCTTTAAATTAAGTCCCAGTGGTTTGCTGACAAATATTTGATAACAGGCTTTCACACAGACCCTCTCCCCAAGAGAAAAGAAAGAAATGAAAAAGAGAAAAGGAAGAAAAGCAGGGATTAGAAAAAGAAAGTTCTCCGTCTGTGGTACTTGCCAGTTTCAAAGGTGAAATATCCCCACTGGTGTCCCTTTCAAACTCCTAACACGAGATCGCTAATGAAACGCGGCCGCAGTTGGTTCTTGTGAGCTGGTGAAATAAACTGGCTCGAGCCATGACAGTGATGCCATCTTTGTGGCCGCTGATCGGTTTCATGTCCTTTCTGCACGTCGCTTCCGTCTGATAGCTCATTCCATCAGGCAATCCAACCCTTTAGGCCAGTGGTTTCTCAACTTCTGTGGCCAAAGGCGTTGATGTTTACTTAAAGAAATGAAGTAGATAAAAGCAGTGTCGGGCTGGGGAGGTTTTCGGGCCCACCCTATCCTAGAGCAGTAGAAAACTCTAGAAATCATTGCTTCATGAGGACACCCACTCTTTGATGACTTAAAACAACTCCGCACTCTATGGACTATGTGACACAGTTCTTGACAAATGATTTTTTTTCTTGAATTCAAAACAGATTGAAATGAGAAACATTTTCATCTGTTTGGGACCACTTTTAAATCCATGTTTTCAGCTGGGAGGGGTTCTCAGGAGCTCTATTCACCATCATACTAATAATGACCTCATACACGCTGCAGGACTCCCCACTGCAGTGGGAGCTCTTGCTTCCCCGGGAGGCCTACAGCTCTGAATGTTCTCTGGCTTCAGATGTCTACCCAAAACTGAAAGCTATGAGTCACCCCACTTAACTGGCTGTAGGTCTCAGTCCTGCTTTTTTCTCAGTCAATACCTTTCTCTGTCTCTTGTTTTCTCTCTCTGTGCTTGGAATAGTATTATTTTTGTGTTCATTCAAATGGCCCTGCAAGATTCTTTTATATATTTCCTCTCCAACAGAGTGCTTCCATTTTTATTAATCTGTTTTATGATGCAAATCATAGTTTAATGGAGATACACCATTCAGTCTTAATGGACCTGTGACTTTATCCAATAAGTTCCTCTCGTTTTAAGGGAAGAACCAAGCTTAGAATTTAAGGTCTCAATAGTCAAGTTATTAATAAAGAAATGAATAAAGAAATAAAACAAAAATTATAAAATAAGAAGGGAGCCTAAGAAGACTGAAAATGCAAGTCACAGGAAGGACCTCCTAACCCAGAAACCTTCACATCCCTGGTTATCACCACTCGGTATGAGACACGAGGTTCTTCTAGTTTTGATCCTTCATGGCCACAC
The DNA here is from genome assembly GCA_004025085.1 of Thryonomys swinderianus. NCBI lineage: Eukaryota > Metazoa > Chordata > Mammalia > Rodentia > Thryonomyidae > Thryonomys > Thryonomys swinderianus. The sequence goes on along the minus strand of PVIC010000571.1, from coordinate 31,543 downwards.
ACTTGAGTCTGAGAGCAGAAACAACTAAGTGCTTGGACAGTCTTCAGGCTGAGTCTTCAGGCAGCCTCAGTATCCCACCCTGTTGACAGGTACACAGCACAAAAGTCTGAAGGCTTCAGGATAACTATGCATCGAACTAATAGTTGGGTTTCAGACATCAAATTGAGTTAGGGAACAAAACTCAGAACACTGTTTTTTAGATAAGTGCTTTTTCAAAATCACACAGGTTCTGTTACTTCCACTGCATGTCAGACCTATTTTGTATGTCTAGCAGGATTGGGGAAAGCCAACCGCACCAACATCTGTATTCTCGCTGGACTACTCCACTTAGGTATCCTTATGAGTTCCACACTAAATATGCCCAAAACAGAGCTGATCAAGTTCAATTTTCATTCTATGCTGCATATCTCAATTAGCAGTACCATTCATATGGTTACCCAGCCACAAACTGGAGAATCCTATTTGAGCTTTTCTCTTTGCATGCTATCCATTTAGTTGTCAAGACCTATCAATGTCTTTTTCAACTTCCTCCCACATTTTTACCCTTCTCTTTCCAGTTCTAACCCTAAAATAACCCCAGGTGAACCTATCTTAATTTTTGCCTAGTCCAAAAGAATATTTCAATAACTATCCGTTGAAGTTACAGGAGAATCTTTCTGCTAACTTGTTTTCCTCTTAGTTAATTGTGATTCCTGTCTTGCATTTATACTCTGTACAGTGGTGAAAGTTCTAAAACATAGTGGACAGTGTTGTCCTCAGAGGTCATAACATTAGACACGCCAGGTTCACCTTCCTGCTTTGTCTTTCCCTAGTGGGTCCATACAGTCTTCAGTCTTCCTAAGCGCCTTGAAAGCATGCTGTGGCCTCTAAGGAATCTATCTCTTGGGCTTTGTTTCTCCAACGTTATTCTCACTCAGACTCTACTTCACCAAGTTTCTATTTCAATTTGGCCCATTCCCGGGATTCATTTTGAAATCACATTTCCACCTAAAATTAGGGTATTACTGATGCTTCTCACTTAGTACATATGCCAATTTTTTTTTTCTTTCTCCTTTTCAGTGTTCTCGCTGAATCACAGGAGCCGCAAGATCTGGAAACTATATTTTCCAGAATCTTTACCAGAAGCCCCCTGCTTAGATTCTGCTGGGGTCAGAGTCTCAAGTGGAAATGTGAGGCCCAAGAGCAGATGGCATGTTGTTCTCACAGCAGCAGCGGGCGGGTTGGAAGCTTTTGCAAACGGCTTAGGTTTGTAATGTAATCACAGCCTTCAGGACTCCTGCAGCCAACCTCTACTGCCAGAAACCCCTGAGGTCATTGACTGTTTCCTGCAACACCTGAACTGCCTGATTTCCTAAATTCTTTTATTTTAAAAAAAGTTATTCATTGATGAATCTTAGATGTCAGATTTCTTCAGTTCTATAAGGAGCTCTCCCTGATTTCTGTTTCTCTGGTCTCCCAAGGTTTTAAAAGTCTTGAACTCCCTGCATTCAGTGTTTTCTGCTGGAAGTATCTGCAGTTGTTTCTCTAGTATCATGTTCACCTACTGTCATGAAATGGAAATGAGTTTAAGCCTCAGCCCCGAGCTTGCGGAGAGTCAGGCTTTTTGTTCCCTCTGTAGCTGTGTGACTCTGTAGGGCTCTGCTTCTGCTCCGGTTTCTGAGTGAGATTCTGAATCCTTTGCGAGAGTTAAACCCTGTGATGGATCCCAGACCACTGAGGTCAGACCTTGATACCTCTCCTAGATTCTGCTGGTTTGTCGTGAAAGGGAACTTGACTCTCGAACGCCTCGAACTTGTTCTATGAATTGCACGGCCTCCCCTGGAGCCAGAGGGCTGCTGGCAGCTAACCTGGATATTCACTACTGCCTGGAAATTTCTCTCATTCTCTATTCACTTTTTGGCTCAAATTGATGGGGGTTAAGTATTGAACTCTTCCGTGTGGGACAGGGCACTGAGGACTGAACCCAAAAGTACTGCGACTGGACCACATCACCAGTCTCTTATTTCTTATTTTGCAGCATTATTTCTCCACCTCACCAGATGACAAATCGTAGGACTATCAAGTTTGCCCTCGGCTCTTCTTGATCCCCTTTTGTCCTAGTCTCTTGCTTTGCATTGCTTGCTTTTTACTGTATGAAGTCCCAACACACCGCGCGCGCGCACACACACACACACACACACACACACACACCTTTAAATTTACTAAGGTAATAGTGTTAAGCTAATAGCATAGCATTCCTTAAGGCATAGCATTTTACTATCTTATCAATTCATGTACAAACAAAAGGAAATAATTCAGATCATAATACGCGGTTGATATGTTATTTAACAAGGAAGCCTTGCCCTGGTCAGGACAGAACCTCAGATTCCTGAAGTCATTTGCCCATTTGTTGTACATACTACATCTTGGTAAATTGCTTTACCTTTTCATCACATTCACTGTTTCTGAGAATGTATTTGCTGCCCTGAAGACCCTCTTATTCTGTACTGCAGAGATCAGACACACGTATACTCTGCTATACGTGTTATATTGGTCTATATTGGTGCTCTAGTTCTCTGTGGTGCCTGGAGTTCCTTCTTTTCCTCTGGCATTCTTTCTGCTGTTCCTTTCTGGAAAATTTTTGTAACCTCATGTGTACATTTAGTATTCCAGGCTCTTCTTTAAGAGGTAATTTATGGAAACCCAATGCAAGCAGTATAAGGGCCAATGTTATAAGGCCATGTAATCATATAATTTCAGGATCTGTTTCAGCCAGAAGACAGGAAAATCAATCTTTGGGATGTCTGCACATCCTCATGTCCACATTCATAAGGGACTACTTAGTACAAAAAATTATGGGAGCAATTGTTTTTCTCGCTTCTGCTCTTAATATTTGGGTGGAGAATTGATGTCTGCTAAAAACCAGATATGGACACGCTACCTATTCCTCTTGGAAACATTTTAAAAGAGAGTCCGCCCACCTATCACATTGTTCTGCAGGATGAGTCATGAGTGCTGTGGTGCTACAAAAGGCATATTCTAACACACTCACTCACAGACCTCCTGGCTGGACAGATCAGCCTTTCAGATCTGTCATGCTCAGTCTTGTAACAATGATGTGTTACTTTCATTGGCACCACGGCAGTGTAATGACTCCATTTCTCTTCACTGTCTGACTTCATCCTAGGGCTTTGTCCTTTCCCTCCTCTCTCTTACCATCAAGACTTGCTTCAGACATTTTCCAAAATCCAATTGCTTGCTTTCCAACGAGGGTTTCCATGACAACTTCCATTTGTGGTGTTGTTGACTCCATCGCTCCATCCCGTCTCTCATTGGTGGCACTGAGCTCTTGTTTCCACATCAGGCCTACACATTCCTGGTTCCCTTTCCAGGCTTTGTTCTTATATTGTGCTTGACTTTGATCTTGGCCTCTCCTCTCCTCTCGCTGTGCTCAATTTCCATACATTGGGTTTTGTTCTCAAATTAGCCAGAGAAATCATAATAAATGCCAAATTTTTAAACCTCTCCTGTCAGGGAGAACTAGGTCAGATCAAGAGCCTCCTCACTTTTGGAAGTCATAACCATTCATTTTCATGCCTGGAAACAAAGGTTAGATTAAAAAAAAAAAAGAAGAAGGAACGTCCATCCTTCCTTTCAAATAGATACACATACAATGTTACCTTTTGAAAAAATTCTACACATTTAATCATTTGAAAACTCATTTAATTATCATTTATTTTCATTTAATCATATCTTTTTTATAAGCACATTTTTCTGATTGGAAAAAATCTATCAGCTATTCAATCATTGGTTTGAAATTACCTCTTTTTTACCCAAAGACTGATTGGCGGTCATGGAAAAAAAAAGGTAGAAGAATGAGAAGAAGGAAAAAAAAAAGGGCTTCATATTCAAATATGAAAAGCTAAAAAGCAAAGTAGAGAGGACTGCACAGGGAAATGTCCCCAAAACATACAGATGTTAGAACATTAGGTAGCATTTTAAATGAGCAGGGGGTGCTGTTGATAAAGGGAGATAAGAGGGCAAAGTTGTGTAGTGGGCAGACTTCATCTCACTAGCACCTGCACCTTCGCCTCTTGTCTTTTGCCTTCGCATGTGGTAGTAGGTTGCTGGTGCCTGTATTTATGCTATGTGTTACCAGATGCAATTTAAACCCTCTTTATGTAGTACGTATGCTTAGGGCGAGATAAGGCACATATGTGCGACTCTGTCACATTCTACATAGAAGACAGACTTTGTTCTTTCCGCATTGTCATCCTCCGTCCTCTCTCCACTTTCATCTCTTTTCAGAAAGCTTTCAGTAGTGACCAGCCCCATGGGGCTTCGCTGTTCTACCACACAGGGGTTGTGAATAACTTACACATGAAAAGGAGAAATGGACACACATTCTAGGGTAATTAGGATGAACTAATAATGTAGAAGACTTGAAATACTCTGCTGTGTATCTTTCATAGCTCTTTATATGTTGGAAAGAGTAGGATTTTCTGACCATGGATCCTTCTCCTGCCTCTCATTTAACCAGATGCCCCTATTTAACCTATTTATCCCCTTGGAGCCTGAGTTTATTCAGGAAAGGGAATATAAAAACACTTTCCTATAAGGATTGTGAGGAGTAGGAGACAAACTTTATAATGTGCTTTGGAAAGTGTTAAGCAAAAATAAATTTCAGTAAATGTGGGAGACCACGTGTTGATTATGCCCAAAGCTAGTGTAAACAGTGAGTACTATAAAGAGTTAACCCCACAACTGGCTTGTTTAAAGACATCAATTTGGCCAAAGCCTATGTGATTCATAGGAGCACCTTGGATGGCACCTGGGTTAGTGCCAATCCCCTGCCAATGGCCACAGCAGAGGCTGAAGTAATGGTCCATGTAGTTGTGGGGTTAATACAAGATAACACAGGAGCCCAGACAAGGGGGACTGATGCCCAAATTCCATTCCCAGAATTAAAATCTTAACTAAAAAGACAAGGTTAATTATTAACCACAGCCTATATCTTGTCTGTTCTGTTCCTAACACAAGAATGCTTTGTCTCTTCTTTCTAAGCCTTGCATGAATCACCAGCTTATCCCAAGTAACCACGTAGCTCCCTCATCCCAACTTGATGAATGATTGTGTCATCAATAAATATCAGTGGTTCTGGCTGTTTAGAGTCTTTACTTGCTCCATTTCCCTTTTCTCACTTTGGTTCTGTCTCAAAGTCTGTTTTCCTCACCTTCCATTTCAGCACCAAGTAAAAGTCAGGGTCCACTGCAAGGATCCCTGATAAGTAGACTGTTATGAATATATCATAAATATATATTGGCTTAAAGTTAAGACTTTTTAGTTTTTTTAAGATCTTTTGTTTAGAAAATTTCTAAACAATATTTGTTCACTTTACAAAATCACTGAGTGACCAATACGTATGAACTAATGTAAAAGTTGATCTCATTTCCCTCTATAGATTTCATTTAAATATGTGACCTTGAGTTACTTTGTAAATAAATCATTAAAACAGAGCCAACTTAATTATGAGGGCAATCTGCCCCCTGGGGGTAAAAATGGGCAACTATGGGTTAACTATGCAACTAGACTTGCTGAAAAAATATATCATAACTACAGACACTACTTTAATGCAAACTCACTATAGCAAGACATCTCAGAAAGCCCTGCCAAATCTCTTGTTCCCCTTTCATTGCCCCCTTTGCTTATGTAATTAAATTTAGATTAATGATTGTTTCTCCAGTGACTATTGTTGCTGTCTACCCCTCCCATAGAAGCATAAAGGTATAAAAATGAGTCCAAACTTCTGTTTGAGACTTTGAAGGCAATGTGAATCCCTTGAAGCTGCCAGCAATAAAGGTAATCTAGGTCTAGAGCGGTCTGTGGTCTGTCCAAGAACTGCACAGCAGTCACATTTCAATTAGACTCATGGTATTTATGCTCTTTTTTGGTCAGTTTGCCAGTCTATGGTTGCTCGCTGATTTGAAAAACAGTCACAATTTATCTTATGGTCCAAATTACTGTAAGGGTCCTTGGCTCCATTTATTTTTTTATTTTTTCAGTGCCAGGGATTGAACTTAGGACCTTGTGCTTGCAAGGCAGGCATGGTACCACTGAGCTAAATCCCCAACCCTACAGCTTCATTTATTCCAGTGCAATCAACAATTATGAACCAGATTCTCTAAGAGAGATGTAGTGCTAGATGCTGGAAATAGGGGATAGCCAAGGAAAAATAGAACACTGTTCTTCTCCAAGAAATAGTAAATAGAGCTGAGAATCAATACATAGGGCAAATGACTAATAGAAAATGCTGAAGTGAATGTATGAGCAAGTGACAAGAAATGTGAAGAGAGAGGTTATTCTGATTGCCAAAAATGTAGAGTAGAAGAAATCGCACTTAGACTTGGCCTAAAAGAATGAGCAAGTTCTGATCTGGGAAAGTGAGGAGAGAGAGAGAGAGAGAGAGAGAGAGAGAGAGTAACCTTTGCAAACCAAATTAAGCATGTTGTGGCTATATTCTTAGATGCAAATGAATTTGTCTGAAGTTATGCCTTTGAAAGCACAGAATCACTAAGTTTATAGCTAGAAGGAAGCTTAGAATGCAAACAAGTTATTTTAACAGCTCAAATTTTTTTTTTAAAGTTACAGAAGACATGTTTAGAAAGGTATGTTGAAGTAATTTACGGAGAACCTAAAACGCCATTTGCAAAGTCCGGACTCTATAACACAAGTAATAGATATTTTCTGCAGGTTTTAAAGGTTTTACAGTGGAACTAAATATATTTTCAGCTATTACTCCTCTTTGGGATCCTTCTATAGTAGCAGCTCTCAACCTGGTCAAGGACCTGAAGTTCTGGTTAAAATACAGTTCTGATTAAAATGCTAATTGCTAGTTCCAGCCCGAGTTTCTGATCCAAGTCTAGGTGGAGTTCAAGAATCTGCATCCTAATGGGAAACATGGATGTTGTGATCACAGGGGTTAATGCACATATGACCACACTGGGATCATGCTCTCTTGTATACTCCTTCTCATACCTGAATCCCCATTCAAAACACGTGAGGACCTTTAGAAGCACTGTTCCAACCTAAACCAGCTAGTCAAGAAGCACTGCATATAGATAAGAAATAGCTAGAGGCAATGTTTTAAACCTCTCGGGTAGTGGGTTAGGTCAGCATATCTAGTCTTTTCTTGGCCACAGGAATCTTCTTAAGGTGCAGGTCTCTTTTTAGTAGGTCTGGTAATCTTGCAGACTTCTGTGGTGTGGGTCAGTGAACCTCAATTTCAGGACCAAGCTCTAGGAAATTTGGTATTCCTTGTTTCTTCCTTCTCACATTTTCTTCCAAGTTTCTGTGTAGTGTTTGTCCCAAGGTCTCTCTCTAACCCAAAGCACACCTATCCCAGAAACCTCATTTAAGCTATGGATAAGAAAAGTCACAGAGAAACCAGGTGATGCACTCTGGATTTGGTCAGCCACGCAGGCGACCTGGAGAGGGACTCTGAGCAAAGCGACTCACACCACAGTGCAGGTGACAGTGTGACCAGGGGCCCCAGGGAGGCCTGTCATCTGAAGCCTTCTGTCCTGACCACCTGCCGCGCTTGGCAGGCCACCCACACGCTGCAGCCCGTGCTTCCTTCCACCCCCTGGGTGGTGCTTGCCCACTCGCTCTCAACTTATATTTTTGCACAAATTACTCTTCATTGTAAGCATAATTCCCAAAGAAAGAAGAAGAAGCTTTTTGGCATATTTATTAATCATGAAGGAGACTGAAAGCTGAGAATCAGGAAAGGAGGAAGGAGATCTATAAAGTAAATGGAAAATGCCCATCTGAAGTGAAGATTCTCCGACAGGCCCCCTGGTAGCATCCGCACCCTGCACGTTAGCTTTCCCGCCTCCTCTCTCTCCTTTGTGTGTGTGTGGGGGCAAGGCAGGGGGAGGAGGGACTCTTTCTCCTTTTATTTTCTTCCATGAAGCCTGACAATGGTTTGAAGTGCTCTTGGCTAGAAAAGTACACTTGGAGGAGTTAAAAATGAAAACCTTCCAAGGTTGTGAGGCGAACCTCCCTCTCTCACAGCCTTGGGAAGATCAACCCCAGCACACCCAAGTTATTTCAATTAAAGGCAGATAACAGAGCACAGGCTGCACAGTGCTGTTATTCAACAAAAGAAAGAAAACTAATTGTTTTGCTAAGCTGCGTTTATATGAACAAGAGCCTCTGGAAGAGCTGAACGCCTGAAATTCTTCTTGGTGGGACCTTGTGGGATCCCCGCTTAGGAGAGGAAACTGATCGTTGATTTACTGATCCTATGTGGGTGAGGACATTTTTGCAAGAGATCTAGGAATGACTTCCAAATGGACGCCAAGGTGGATCCATGCACGAGGCTGCAGGAATCCAGGCCACTCGTGATACTCTGCGATAATTACAAATGTGGGTCAGTCTCTCAATTAGTTTAGCTCCTCATCTGTGTGAGTATAGAAACAAAAGCAAGTTGGAGTCTTTGCGGGTTGGCGGAGCATCTTAAAATACCCTCCTAAAGAGGCAGGGCTGTAAATTCAAAACAGACTTCCAAAATAAACTCAGCAGGGTAGCACTCCAGGAGCCCACAGAGCCAGACCCTGTTGGCAGCTTGAGGTGTTTGAAAATTCAGTGCCCTCATTGGCTACCATGCTCCTCCGTGAGCCTGTTGCTTTCTGGAGGAATCAATCACTCTGGAATACAGCTTGATCTCTCCCCTGCCGGAAGAGAGCTTTCACAAGCCCTACACACCCTCCCGTGAGCGCTAGCGGCCCTCTGTGCTGGGGCTGGTGGTGGAGACTGGAAGTCTTGTGCAACCGCCAGCGAGCGGCCGTGAGGAGGACATGCCTGTGACAAGCAAAGATCGATGCGAACTCCAGTCGTGGATGTTGTCTGGGTGATGACAAGTGAGATTCACTCAGAACTAAATCTAAATTCTGTCGAGTCCGCCTAGGTTGTTTCTGCTACCAGAGCAAACTTTGATGTTTTGGAGCATAAGTACAGATCATCTGTTGTGCTTTAAAGTGGGTGTTGGTTTTTTGGGGGTTTTTTTTCCCAAGGAGCTAATTCGGTTGTGCAACACCATCAAGAGGAGTCATTTGTAAATTATATTTAGGTGTGTGTGTTCCACTCCTGGTGAGGGTGACTCATAGCCATCTTCATGCCATTATGTAACTGTGCTTACAAGAAGCCTTCAAATCCCTCCTGCTACACAGGAGAGAGCCCCTGCTCATCTGTGCCCACCCAGAATGGTCTCTGCTCTTTCTGCCACCAGCGCTGGCCTTTAGGTAAGGAAGAGATTTGTAAAGTGAACGACATGTCTTTGCTTGGCTGGGACTTTGCTGATTCTAGCTGAATGTCCTGTGTTCACATGGGAATGGCTGATACACTAACAGGCCTCAGGGCTGCGGGTGTGGCCTCAGCACTAGCCTGATGACTATGGGGCCACCCAGGCTTTGCTCCAGCAGGAAATGAACAAGCCCCCCAGCTCTAGGATCAAGAGCAGGCTTGGGACACAGCAAGGGCTGCCTGAGAACAGAGAGGACTCTGCTTCTTTTCACATGGGACTGTGGATAGGCATGGAGGAGTCCGCAGGCCCTACAGATGAAAGGCTTCCAGTTCTACTATTCTGAAGCTGACTAGAATAAAGCCAGGAGTCTTGTGAACAATGAATAGAAGCTTTGGAGCCAACTTGGGCTCAAGTATTAGTAATGCCACTTTCATTCTGTGTCTGGGGAAAATTATTTAATTTTTCCCAGCCTTAGTTCTCTTATGATTATAAAAGAGATCATGAGTTTTATACTCAAACTTCTGGATAGTATTTTCCATATTAAAAGGCCATCAATTCTGGTGTGCACTGCAGAGTAGGCGAACTGTAGATTTAAAAACCTTCTGTAAATTTTAAAAAGTTAGAAGAATTTTGAATGTTTTCACTGTAAAGAAATGGTAAATGTGTGTAGATATGTTTAACATGATTTAAATGTACACAACATGTACATGAATTAACACATCAAGTAGTTTCCTATTAATATGTGTGATTTTTATGGGTTTTTTTGATCAGTTAAAAAATCAATTTCAAAAGAGCTTGTCAAATTCTAGTTTGACTCTCTTATAATTCATTCTGGGAAAGTGACCTTGACTTTTTGACAAGGTTTGTGCTGTCACTAGAACTATCCCCCGCTATCTCTTGCACATTTAATCTGCTTCAGATTTCAAACAGTTGTTCCTCTGCATGCACTCTTTGAAGTAAAACAACATTCGTAACAAATCAGCTTCCAAACTTCAGTGGTTTCATTTAATAGAAGTTTGTTTCTCCCATTTGGAAGTTTGATGCAAGTGCAGAATGAGATATTCTGCTCCACATGGATATTCAGGGACTCGGAACTTCTATCATCTTCAGTGCATGGTTCAAAGATGTGGTAGAGAAGGCTTGTCCACCATATCACTAGAATTCCTATACAGGTGGGGAAAACTAGTCATGTGGCCCAACTCAGATGCAAGCATGTTACAGCAAAGTACAACAGCTCAGCGTTACAGCCGAGTGTTACAACCAAGTGTTACAGCTAACCAAAGGTCTCCGATGTCAAACAAGCTGAGAGGTGCTTGGACAGAGGGAGAGAAACTTATTATGCCAGTTGCCCAGAGAAGTTCAGAGTCTGAAGTCTGAGCCTCTAATAGAAGTGGAAGGAACCTGATAGAGATCTATGGTGTGGGGAGGAGGGTTTACATGCTTGGCAAGGATGTTTAGAGAAGTGGGAGGGGGCAGAGTGAAGAAAACATCTTAAAACATTGGTAAGAACATCTTGCAGCTTGAACAGTTACATTTGCAGTGCAGGTGGCTGTAACAAAACATCTTATGATTCCTGGCAAAATCACTGGGGAGAGGGGATTGGGAATAGACAAGGCCTGTCATGTTGTACCTTATTTTCTTATCAAGTAGAGCTGGAAATGGAGTCCTTGGATGTGCAATTATTTCCCACCCACAATTCTAACTAGAAATTGTTCTTCCACGTATTCACTTTTTCAGACTTTCAAAATACATGCAGCACTGTTCTGGACTTACAAAAAAAAAAGATAATTGAGATACAGAATTTATCTCAAGGAACTTGTCTTCAATATGAATAAACTATGATCCTTTCTTTACTCTGCATCCATGACTTGGAACAATAAGATTCATCCTTGATTGATCAAGCAGTAATAAATACAGAGTACATAGAAGGGAAGTCAACTAATAACCAAATATAAAAATGAGCATGGTCTCAAAGGACTTCTGCATAAAAACCTTGTCCATGGATGAGAAAACACGAGATCCAGAGAATTTAAATGACTTACCCAAATTCTTCTAGCTAATTAGCACCAAAACAAGTTAAAATCTTGTTCTCTCCATCTTTTTGTCCTAAATACTTTCCAGTATATTAAGTTCTTTCTGAAAGTCATGCAACGTATTTAGAATGTATGAACTCAGCCATTTAAAGCTTTGTGTTTAGGTGAGTGGAATTTCCCAGTGTGGTGTTGCTTATGGATGACATAGTGTTCACTATTATACCTCCAGAACATGTGGACATCATTGCTTCACTGGGGAATTATAATGCCTATTTAGAATATTGTCTTTATCTCTCTCTTAGATCCTCCCTGCATTCAGGACCTCCATTCATGTGCCCAAAGACTATCTGCTTCACCTCAGGTGATAACTCCTTACAACAGACTTACTCTGTTGCATTTGAAGGCTGATATGTCTCAGAAATTTGAGCCATGCATTGTTTCAACACACAGATGGACCCATGAAACTAGAACTCAGAATACTGCTAAAAAACCCAAATCTCTAGCTAGGAAATGGAGATGTATAAAATAAAATAGGGGGAAACATTTTGCCAATAATTTAAGAGTAAGGTCCTTGTGGGTAAAGGTCATGTCTTAATTGGTTTATTATTCTAATGCCCCAATTAAAGTAGTGAATTCTATTTCTAATCCCAATGAGTCTGGCAATGAAAACTTGTAGAAGCGTAATCTGTGATTCCTAGTGAAGAAGCTGTATGCATCTTGAAATTCTGAAACTACTCTTCCCAGACAGTGGGTCTATATGGGACCAGAGCACATGGCAGTAGAATTTCTAAAGCAAATCAGTTTGGGAATCTTGAAATGAATACGCATACACACACACACACACACACACACCAAGTGGCCCATAAATAACTAGGAAGGGCTAGAAACTCTATAATCAATTTTCCAATATATAGGTGTCTGTTATTCTGATTATGTAGCTGAACAGAAACTCCCTGGAGAGTCTCAGATACTACTATAGTATGAAATCTATGCACTCAGCTGTTCATCTGGATGAAATAGTGCTAGATAGGAAGCCTGATTTCCTGATATATAAATAAAATGAAGCTTTCCTTTAGTCCTAGACTTGGATATTTTAGCCACCACCAAGTTTTTACCTACTTTCCCCGAGAAAGCTATAACACTGATTTATCTTCCACAGACATGTTTTAGATTGGCTGAGACAGCCAAGTTTCTCTAAGTTGACAAAAAAATCCATTCCATGTGCCTGGATTCAGGCCCACACAGATTTCTACCATGAACAAAAAAATACCTTGTATGTGTTATCAAAAACAGTTGGAAAGAACTGGCATGTTTTTCTATACTAATATCACAGTAATGTCATTTCAGTCAATTTGCTGCTATTGCTCTTTTGGGTATCTATAACCAGAGGGTTCAAATTAAGTTGGCCCAAGAAACCTGTTCCTTCTGGATGCAAACCTGAATGTATAGTTCAGGTTTTTATCCTTTCACACGTAGAGTCCTGAAGATTTCATATGACTCTTCAGTCAGACATCTAGTCAGCAAAGACTAGTTTTAAGGTGATTATATACGGATCACTGTTAGACATTAAGAATTCAAAGAAAAATAAGTCAGTTCAATGCTCGCTTTGGCAGCACATATACTAAAAAATAAGTCAGTTCACTCATAGTCATAGAGTTCACCTTATGTCTAGAGAAGGAGACCAATGTATTGCTGGACTGTAGTCATGTTGAGAAAGAAATCAAGTTCACTTAGGCTGTTTTACCACACTGTTTCACACCTCTGGAAGAGTCATACGTTATTTTTTCTGTGATTGGCATCTCCAGGGAGTAATGTAAGTGTGCCACTGGAGATATGCACCATGACTGCTTTGGGAAGAACCAATGAAAGGCTTCCTAAGTGATGAGACATTCCAGTTGGGCCTTGAAACAATGAGAAGATAGGAAAAACATAGAAGGGTCTTGCATGAAATAACACAGACAATGGGATTAAAAAGGGAGAACTTCAAATGAATAAGATAAAATCGAAAAGGGGAAGTACAGTGGGAGGTAGGGCTGCAGAAGGAGTCAAAAGCAGCATCCACCATGCCATACTGAAAAATCTGAAATGTATCTGGTTAGCTCTGGAAAGTCTTTAAAGAGCTTTAAATGTGGGAATAACTTGTATTTTTCAAAGTTTACTTTGCAGTCAATTTGGAAGGTGGATTTGTGTAGGGAAGGGGTAGGAAGAGTGGCAGGCTAAGAGAATGTCGAGATTAGTGAGGGAGGTATTGAAACAGCTCATCAGAGATAGAAGTTTGAGTTACGATGATGAGGTGACTATTGATTCCAGACAATTCAAAAATTCATAGATCTGGGTTACTATTACAATTTGATAGATATGCAAAAAGTAACTTGGATTTAAGTCCTTGCAGGTAAATGATAAATAATTTAACCACAACAGGAGACCCAGACTGAAGGTGCCTTTGGGTACAAGGACAATGAATTTGGTTTGGAGATGTATTAGACTGGAAACTGGGATCAGTAGAAGGGCTATAGAGAGAAATCTGGGGCTTAAGAGACAAGTCTGGCCCATAAAAAAGCAATTTCAAACTACCAGTGTTTAGTGTATGGTGAAAGATATTCTCCTGAACTCCTTATTTCTTCCATTCTCCCTGCTTTAAAACGATCTCAGGTGAACTTTCTTGATGATTTAACTTTTTCAAAGCTATCACTGGGAATCTATTCAGTCTTGCCTGTCAGATTGAATTACCACTTACATGGCTCTCCATTTGATTATTGCAACTCCGAGCCCTTTCTAAGGTTTCTGTCTCTGTTTCCCTGATTGCTTCTAGTTAAATAGCTGAATAGACTTTCTTCTGGGCTCTGGTTCTGCATAGTACAGTAAGGTCATAAGTCTGATCCCATCCTCTCCCACTTCCAAGCTATGTGCTTTTGAGTGAAGTATTACATTTCTCTAAACTTCAGTGTATTTATCTTTACAAGAAGCACTAATTAAAAAAAAAAACCCAAGCAAGATATATTTTGAAGTTTAAATAAGATGAAGTGCAATGTTTAGAATGCTACATAAATAGAAGATAACCAAACATTAAATTACTTGTTCATCAATTTTGTAAATCAGAATCTATTAGTAGAAGAAAATTTAGAGGCTATACAGTATATCGAGTTAAAGGAGAGAGAATTGGACCCTAGAGAATGAAAACAACTAGAATGTCTTCACGAATTGTGATCAAAATGCAATGGCTGCTACTGGTGAGCGCCCCCTAATGGAAAGACCAGTTTGTGAAAGTGTTTAAGTGCGTTCGAATCCACCTAACTCAGTGCATCTAGCACTGGGCAACTTCAGGCTCTTCCTCAGAGTCAGCCAAAATGATCACGAATGCTACACATTTTGCATCATTTCAGGACATGGAGGCAGCCATGAGAGCAAAACTAAAGATGTCCATGAAAGAGAACTTGCAGAACTATTTTCAAAATATTGCAAGAATGATGAAATAAGTGTATTTGAAGCTAAGGGTATTCCTCTGAGGGGGTGAATGGCAATGTGTCTTTTATTGTAATACATTTTTAAAAATTGAACATTCACTATATTTTATCATACTTTTTACAGAAATGACATCCTATTACTTTTGTCATACTCTGTGGGTTGGAAGGAAGTCCAGATACCACACTTAAGAGGAGGGATCACACAGGGCCCTACGCCAGAGGCCGGAGACCATGAGCCATCTTAGAACTCACACTAGGGTGCCATTGTGGATTTCACTGTGCAAGTGTCACCAATCACAGGCCAGCTGGGCCTTGGCTGACTCTAACCACAGCCCAGCCCTTCGCTGTGCTACCTGGAGATCTTGGTCTACAATGACTACAGATAACTGATGAAATGCTGTGGACCCGCCAGTGACACCAAAGACAGAGTGATGCCAGTGCCATTGAAAGGAGAAAGTGTGTAGGTGAGTGCAAACGTGTGAATACATATGTGTGCATCTACGTGTGCACATGAGTCTACATGAAGAGCTCATAACTCTCTGTGTGTGTACATGTGCATGTCCTGGGGCCCTTCCCGGGAGATCACACACTGCCTGCCGTGCAGGCAATTTCCAGAGTGGCTTTCCCCTGAACCGTTAGTACACTCTCCGACATGAGTCATGCTGTCTCTTTATTAAAAATCCATCTTCTCCAGCTGAGGCAAAGCAAATATTTACCCATATCTTACTCTGGCCTCAGCCCTGGCAAATGTCTGTACCTTCTCCATGAAGCTCTCCAAACCCGTAGATAGCTGAAGAAGGAGACATGATTTTCTGCAAATGTTCTCGGGGCTCAAAAACAGGAAGGCCCTTTCTCTCTCTGCCCAAAGCGAGTCTATCCACCACAACCTGCGGATTCCTCTTGCAAACATGCAGCTGCCCGGGTCCAGATGGGTAGCACCTCTGCCTGCCTGAGATTCCACAGGCTTCATCTTATCCTGTAAGGTTCACGCTCAGCACCTTCCTCCTCTTATACCCACTAATTCCCAGGGCCACTTGACCCCAACCTCTGACTATATGCGCATATGATATCTGAATGATGCCAGCTGCCACACATCTGCTGACGTGGTTCTACTGTCCCCCTGGCACCCCCTCAACATTGCCCTACTGTACTACCATCCATCAAAACATAACATCTCAAAGATCTTAAATCTCACTGCCTCCCTGGCCATATCAATGCAGTCATTAATCTATTCTAGTTCTGACCTCTTCTAGCATTTACTAGTTGAAACTGAGTGCTTATTTTAGGCAATTTATTGTTCTCTGCCATATGATTATTTATTATTTCATGCAAATATGTCTTGCTTCTCTGATAAGATTACAAATCTCTTAAAAGCAGCATTTACATTTTACTTGCCCTTCTTCTTTCTACTTACCTTCCTACGATGTTTAGGCTTTGGAACTGGAAGAACCTGTATTTAAATCATACATCAGTTGCTTTGTACCTCTGGGAAATATCCATGATAAGCATCTTCATGGGCTTAAATGAGGATGCCGACTAGATCACTTTGTTGTAAGGAAAGTCAACGAAGTCATGTGTGTTAAGAAATTAGTGCTTGGCACATAGTACATAAAATCCTCCATTCCACATCTCTGACCATTTCTGTTCAACCAATCAAAAAAACAGTTGAGCACCTTCCATGATACTATGCATAGGTGATAAAGAGAGAAATCAAGAAATTAAAGGGTCATGCAGCTATAAGTCTTCAAGAAGTCTGTGGGTAGGAGACCAGAAGCCCTAGTAGAGCCCCAGATAGTAATTATTTTTTCAATACTGACAAAAATCTATTCACACTGATTTCATTTAAAAATAATCCTTGTATAGTGACACAAACCTAGGAGAGGCTGAGGCAAGAAAATCACAAATTTAAATCTTCCTTGGGCCACTTAGTGAGACTACCTAAAAGAAACAAAGAGGAAAAGGGGCTGGGGAGGTACCTCAGTAGTGGATCATTCCTGAGTTTATTCACAATACTGTAAGAAAACCTAAATAAATTAATTCATAATAAATCAAAAAGATGCAGCTCTCCAGTCCACAGTGAACAGCCACTATGTCCATGCACATTCACACTAAGGCAACATCAGGCTCTCGGCTGCTGGTTTTTTCATTCTCACCTGCCTCATGACAGTGGAAAGGGGGTTACCTGTGAAGAACAGGGGGCCACACAATGCTGCTTTGGTGGGTTGTGACAGAGATAAGGACGGACAGCTTCCCATTCTGCTGCGGTTGGGAGAAGCTGATCACCTCCACCACCCTCCCCTCCAGCCTCTGCTTACGCATGCGCGCGCGCGCACACACACACACACACACACACACATACACACTCATGCATCTTCCTGCTGTTGGGGGTTGGGGAAATGTTTCCTGATGGCAGTGCTCCCCGAAGACCCTATGGACACTTACCTGTGCCTGGGAACTAAGGTCGGTCTGTACTGTCTAACAAATATCTTGTGGGTTGAACGTTTCTTCTCTCCAGTGTATCCCTAAACCCCTACAGACACTGCTCCAGTGGAAGACGATCAGCTGAGCTGACAGGATCCTGCTTCACTAAGCACTGAAGATGGAATTCGGAGCCGGGAGTGATGGTGCAGATCTAAGTCCCGGCACCCTGGTGTCTGACGCAGGAGGATGGCGAGTTCAACCCCGGCCTGGGAACTTGCCAACTTAGCAAGACTCTATCACAGCATAAAAATAAAAACAAAAATTTTATAAAAGGGTGAGGGTGACCCTCAGCATAAAACCCTGGGTTCGATCGCAGGTTCACAAAAAATAATTCATGAATAATTAGTCAAAGATGAAACTTGGAAAAATTAGTTGAAAGCTGAAATATAAGTATTTATCTGATTGTTGTGCCCCCTTAATTCCTTGAAAAATCTAGCAATAGTAGTAACTTCTATATTTTGATCTGTTCCTGGCACTGTACTAAGCATTTTACACACGTTGTTTTGCCAAGAAACTAAATCAGGGAAATGTCCTTATTATCTGCAGTTACTGATGAGGAAAGAAGCCTTAGTGATATCAAATTAGGAACCCAGGGACTTAAAGCCAAAACATAAAACAGCTGCAGTATAAAAACTAGGCTCTTGATTGCAGAGTTCCCATTCACTCATACTGTTACTAGTCTCTTAAAAAGTTTCACCAAAATGTTTATTTTTATTTTATCTTTTCATCTTTCCTTTTCCTATGAATTTCCACATCTTTACACTCTTTTCTATTTAACACCCATTCACACTCCAACAGTGAAAACACCATAGGTGAGTGGCATAAAGAGAAATGTGTTGCTCACAACCCTAAAGGCTGCAAAGTCAAAGATCAAGGCACCAGCAGATTCACTGTCTGAGAATACTTATCTCCTGGTTCACAGACAAACATCTTCTTTGTGTCTATCTGTGTTGAGAGACACAAGGTAACTCTCTGGGGTCTTTTATAAGGTTTTCATATCAACCTGTACTCACCTCCCTAAGGCCTCACCTCCTAAAATCACCGTACTTAGAATTAGCTTTCTAACTATGCACTCTGGAAGGGCACAAACATTTGATTTATGGCACCCTCTATCCTCTAGCAGAAGCCAAACCCAAACCCAAACCAACCCAAAGAGTACTGATCCTAGTTAGTTTCCTCTTGCTTTAGTAACCCAGGTGCTAGAAGTCTGGTAATAGGTACTCTATCCTTGATTCCTGCCTATCTTGTGGAAAACACAAGAGACAAAGGACTAATCTCTCAGTCTAGATTAAGGGGAAGGGCCGCAAATGAGAGTGCATAAACTACACAAAAGGCACCACGAAGGAAACCCTGGCCTGGGCTTTAGTTCTGCTGAGAGCATAAAGCACCTGACTGGTGGACAGTTCACTCAGAAAGTTTGAGAGTCCCAAACTCCCACATTTTGTAGGATTTGCCACAGCTATGATAACCACCACGTCAATCTGGTTATCGGCCTTGATATCATAAGGCGTGGGCCACCCTGAGGATTTTGATACAATCTGCTATGAAGCGCACAGCCTCAATCATGAAGCAGTTGTGCCAGGAACGCATGAGTTTAATTTTGTCTAATTTCCAGTTTGTGAGAAATACAAGAGTTAAAGAACCAACATCAATGTCTCCGTGAGCAAGTAATCAAACGAGCCCAGAGAGTAGGGTATGTTGTGAGATCCTGCCTATCTCTTCTACCAGTCAACATTGCAAGAATCAAAACGCAAAAGAATCAAACACCGTTGTGGTGGGACTGAACAAGGGGAGAGAAGGGCCTGAGGACATTAGTATGTGCTCAGCAGGTGAGAGGCTCTGCACGCACATATACATACACAGATTAGAAAAGAATGATAGAAGAGAGCAAACAACCAAATGCAATTTGTGAATATTGATTGAATCCCAATTTGAATAAACAAGTCATAAGATGCATGTGGGGATACAACTGGGGAAATTTGAATTTAATATTAGGATTATATGATACAGAAGTATTACATTTTTAAGTACTGGCATGATATTATTATATAGTTAGTTGATAAAGATACACTAAAGCATTCAGGAGTAAAATGTCACACTGCCTGAAATCTACTTTAAACACTGCATCAGGATAAACAATAAAGTATGTGTGGTAAAATGTTATTTTAAAATTCTAGCCAATGAGTATATGGCGTTCATTATGCCATGGTGACGATGATAAATCTAATGAAATGGAAAATTACAGCCTAGGTTTGGCATTGTAAAAGCAATGTAGTGATTTATAAGTCCTATTTAGGGATAATTGCCACATGTACAATGGCTATTAAGCATATTGTGAATATGTCAGATTCATTTTGGTCAGTCCTTTGATTCCCCACCAACTGTGCTCAAGTGCATTCAGGGAGATGTTGAATGTGAAAGGGAAAAAAACCTTACACGGGGTGCTCCGGCTTTAGAAGCATGGGGAGGACATTGTCTCCAACCCTGTGGAGACCAGAGCCAGAGGCTGGGCAGATGTGGAAGCTGTTCAGCTCACTCAGTGGCTGACGTTCAGCCCCAGCTGAGCAGGAACTAGCAGTAGCCAAGGCATGTAGGCCGTACAATGTCTCCTCTTCCCTTCTTCTGTGTCCCCTTCTGGCCTGCTCACCTCTTTGGGTTTTACATGCATCACACCTATTTTATTCATCTCCAGCCTTAGGTGGAGGCTGGACTCCTCTCTTGCTTCTCTTAAAGTTCTATGAAATCTGAAGCTCAGATTTGCTCTTAACCTTCCCAGCCTGCTTCATTTCATGTTTTCACCCAACACTCTACCAATCCTTTCTTCAAGCTCTTCTTCTTGAGTTCTTACAGAACTGTCTCACTCCATTGTGCCATCTTTATTCTTCGTAAGGATTTTACCATGACTTCTTCCTGCAGCTCTGGGTTTGGCAGCTATTTTTCCCCAGCACCATCATCTACTGCTTTGCAGTGGACTGTTGATCACATACAGACCAACACCACACACACAAGCACGCACAGACACACACCCCATCGGTGAATGTCATGTTACATTTGACTTATTATAAACAAACAGTGCTTAAGAAAATATTTGTTAAAAAACAGAATGTTCTTCAACACTGGACCAGAGAGGTGGCATTTGGGTCTTGTTGGTGAGCTTCATTTTCATTCATACTCACAGTATTTTCTTCCCAGTGGTCAGAGCAGCAGGAATTTACCTTCCCTTTGCCGAATCTTCCATTTATTTCCCTTATGTCTCATCTTGATTTGTTTGGGGCAATTTAGATTTTAAGTCATTCTCCCACAATGCCTCCTCTAAGCTGAAATTCTTCCTTCAGAGAGCCAAGAACTCTGATTCTTCTAAATTTACATCTGGGTAACAGATTTGCTAGGAAGTTGGACTACTGGGGAACAAATTCAGTGTTTCAGAAATTTTACAAAGAGTTACATTCCTCAAGGTCTCATCCACTGAGTTCCATCACTGGGCACAGATGGTCTGCTTTAAGTGTAATCAGGAAGTTTCAGAAATATGACGTAATGTTTATCTCTTCTAAAATTTTTCTCATTGGTTTGGCTTCTGAGAATTACTCCATGAGCCTCCCTCTCTCTCTCCCTCTCTCTCCGTCTCTCTCCTCTCTCATACTGACAAAATAATGTCTGCAAGGCCTCTCATATTGTGCTTTCTGAAAAGAACATATTTGCTTCTAATAAGATATCATGGCTATCCTTTAGCATCCTTAGAAATATTTTTTAAAATTTCAGTTTTTTATTTCATGAAAAATAACAAGCTTTATTTTGAGCAATGCAAAAGATACAAGCTTTCTGAGAAGAGCTATGAGAGGAGAAAAAATCAAAGATAATTATTTTGAAGCTGAATTGCCATCAAAATTGTTCTTTATACCTGTCCTACCTCTGACATTTAGACACAAGCTCTAGCTGCGGTCTCACGAGCATCCTCAGAGGAGCAATGGAGGTTGGCATTTAGTAATGCTCTGAGTACATGATGTATGTCCAGTAATTTAACAACAAAAACCATGTGAAATGCAAATCAATTTTAAAGCAGCTTTGCAAGAGCAGGAAAAAAAATCCCTTCAAAAGCAACTGTGCCAGTTCTTTTTGAGGAAGTAATACTCACTTAGAGAAGATAATACATTTTAGATTTCTTTCTACTGCTTTCAATGCTGAATATTCTCCATTTAAAAGTAGCATCCCATTTTTCCCTTCCTGTCTTGGAACGTAACTATATTATGGCTTGATTGGTCTGAAGCATCTGTGCGCACTATAATTTGCTTACACCTTGTCACTGCTTTTGCTCTCATTCTATAGGATCATTTCATGTCGTTCAAAGCCCTCCAAGAACTTATGGGAAGTGGAAGGGCCAGGGAAAAAAAGGCTCTCACGAAGCCGTGCATGCGTGAGTGCACAATTCCCTGGAGCACAGAATGACTCACACGCCTGCTCCGTGAGTCACTGCCCTGCAGAACTGGAGTTCTTAGCTACTACATCTCCCAGAGCTATTCGCGTGTGCAGGAGGCACAGGGAGGGCCGAGATTCCCACAGAGGGTACAGAGCTGTGACCGAAGACCTCAGGAGCGTCCACTCTGCAGAGCAGCCAGAGCTTGGTTACCTTTCCTCCTTGGGTTTTCCCTCTTAGAGTACTCACTTCCCTGAAATAAAGCACAGCTAATGTTCTCTACCTTAGACCAGAGAGAAGGCTAATTATTCGCCATGTTACCTCAGAAAGTTTGAAGAAATGATGATTGAATGTTTTCACTATAAATAAGTGAGATAGACATATTTAACCTAATGCAGATGTTAAAATACATCAGTATATAGTGAAATAGGATCACATTATTATGTATAATTTTTATGTTTAATGTACTGGTTAAATTTTTAATTAAGTAAAAGAAAATTTAAAAATAAATAAATTTCGCTTGACTGCAAAAATAAATAATATCTATGTAGAACATTAACAAAGGGGGAGAGGGAAGAAGGAGATGTTAACTTTTCCACTGCATAAGAATTAATGCATATTATAATGGTATGTATTTATCATTAGCTGTATGTGAAAAAATAGAAAGTGGCTGACTTTACAGAGAAGTTTAATGAAGATAAGGTATGGGTAATTTTGCATGTTTTTTTCAATAAATCACTAGTACTTGCTTTCCTACACAGGACGGAACTTAGCTTCTCTTATTGACATAACATATTCACCTCTGATTTTTTCTCAGTGTAAGCAGAATCTTCAAAATGTTGGTCGTGAGGCCCTTTATAAACAGTTACCGTCCAAGTTACACATCCAAAAACGCTTGTAACTACTGTGTAAACTCAACAGTGATCAGGTCTTAGTTATTTGAAGCTGAGAGATGCAAAATCTAGACCAACCAGCAGATTCTTGTTATTTTTCATTCCCCACCCCTCCCCTCAAGCAAGTCTCTGTGAAGCAGGTTTGAAATAGTTGTGGCTGGCTGGCTACGAATGGGTTGTGCTCACGCCCATACCTGTACTTCTTCTACACGCTCAGCTTTTACAATTCACTCCTCTCAGCCTCGCCTCCACTTCTGCTTATTTTCCTCCATCTCAGACTGGCAACTTGAAGGAACACTCTCCAGGAAATTGCAACCTATTGACTTCCTTGAGAGGAAATGTGACCTATAACTAGTAGCTAAAAGATGAAACTAACGTACAGCTTTAAAAACTTAGTTTTAAAATTTTTTAAATTTTATCACAGAAAATTTTCTGGATTGTCTTGCGAAAAACCAGAGCTGCTACTCTGGAAAAATGAGATGGCTGTGTCTTGGGTCCTACTTCTTTCCACAGAAGTGCCAGTTATATCCCTTTAGGACCAAAGACTTTTCACTTTTCACCAACTACCTGGCTAGACAGATTGATGCTGTAAGTGAACTCTGCAATATGGTATTAGTATGTGATAGTGTAAAATCCCACACTGGGACTTTCAGCTATGCTTGTTTTTCTTTACTGGCTCTTAAAAAAAAAAAAACCAAAAAGCCTTTTCTCCCAAAGAAAAAGTTCTATAGTTGTTAAAATTTTGTTAGCATAGTCAACACTGAGGGAGCTGTTCAAGAAGCTTTCCCAGGTCCTTTATGACCTCATAAAATAATCATTTACATGACTCGGGTCCTGATATTACACTCAGGCCTGTTGGACCATACCTGTGGTAGTTTGCCTTACTTCTCAACTTGATTGGCTTGACTGAGGGGCGCACAGCCCGCCTCTGAGTGTACCTGGACGGGCCATGAGGGCATGACCTTGGGCCGTGTCAGCCCCTGGCCCCTCCCTCTCTGATACTCTTCCTCTGCGTTCTGCTTCTCAGCTGCCACCAGGTGAGCTGCCACCAAGTTACCATCTTCCACCAAGATGTTTCTGCTTCGGAGCCAGCTGACCAGGGACTGAAACTTCTGAATCCATGAGCCAAATGAGCCATTTTCACCTCTGTGTATCAAGCATTCTGCCCCAGCAACAGGACAGCTCACCAATCCCACGCCACATCAACGCTGGCTGATTTGAATCTCAACACTGCCAGGAACATGATTCAATTTGCCGAAGGACCTTCCTGCCTTCAACACCACACAAATTTCCTAACGGCCTAGGGACGCTGCTGCTGAAGAAACGAGGCAACTTGCAAACCCGCACAGGACTCTTCGGCAAAGAGAGCAGGTGGCAGGAGTAACAAGCGTTCTTGATTCTGGTCCTCAGTCCCTGGTACAGACGAAATGTATAACGTTTATGCTCAGGTAAATGCACTTGCCTTTCTTCAACACTCAGATATGGTTTATTGCTAAGATTCCTCTTTAGCCTAGGGATTTTCTGATGACTTTACAATGCAGCTGTCTCCAAGAATTCATTCTAAAACTGATGCTGAGAAACACTTTTTATGTGCTTGCTTTGCTCATGTACTCTCGTATAGGTGGAATGGTTGTGCTTTTATTTGAGGGGGCGGCTCAGTGATGAGTATGTTTATATGGAGCCAGACAGGGAAGAAGGTAGAGCAAGCTCATCTGAACCCTTAGTGGCTCAGCCTTCATACAACATCTGGAAAACAAGACTGTTGACCAATATAGCATCTTTCAGTGAAGGAGGACTTTGAACTAGGACTGAGTAATGGTGAGTCAAAACACTACTTCTCCCATGTCTAAAGGCCTATTATCATATTTAATCAGACATTATGCATTAAAAATCATAATGTTTTTATTTCTGCCACTAAAGGAAATTCCCAAAAATGGATAACCAAAGGAAAGAGACAGGGCTAGAAGGAAAGAGAATTAAAAGCAAAACACTCAGAAGGACTACAAAATAAATGTGTGGAACACAAGCATTGTGACCGGTGCTCATTTGGGCTATTTTCATGTATCTGGACTGTCTGTATAGGCCCATGCTAGAAAGAGTCTCCCCCACCAGTGTCAGGTGAATCTCAACAACTTGCTTTAGCCATCATTTGTGGCAGCTCACTGAGAAGCAGAATGCAGAGGAAGAGTATCAGAGAGGGAGGGGCCAGGGGCTGACACGGCCCAAGGTCACGCCCTCACGGCTAAAGGAAATGATACACGCCTCGTGTCTAGGTGTAAGCTACAAGAAACAGTGTATGCTGCTCCAACTTTTCACTTCTTTATAGCAGCATTTGAGAAGACGGCTGTTCCGTCGGCCTAGGCCTCTGAGTGACTACACTGTGATGGACACATGGAAAATCGAGAATAACCTTTTTGTTTTAAGCCTCTGAGTTCTGAAGGATGGTTGTTAAGGCAGTGTAACCATGCCAAGCTTGACTGGTACTGAAAGGGTAAATTCCAAAAGTAAACATGGAAAGAAGAAAAGTGAAAGAATTAAACGTGAAGAAAGAAAGAAATCAAGGAAAACAGAGAAAGGAGAAAAGCAAAGGGACTATAAAACAGAAGAGGGAAAGGGGATGAAGAGAGTTAGGCGTGTTATATACAGATACCAAGTCCTCACAAAGAATGTGAAACATTACGTACTACACTCATATACTGCTGAAATTTTAAAAAATAGAGAAGAAAGCATGGTAGAAGGAGAAACAAAAGTGGCAAGGAACGAGAAGTGAGGCGACCAAGAGTGTTTGCCTAGTGTACCTGCCACTTGCCATAAGAAGTGAGAACATGGGCTTTGGTGTTAACTGTGTGCTTTGAGCCATTTTATTAGTAGTTATTAGTTAATATTATATTAGTGATGCCACAATCAGGATATTTCAAGCTAGCATTCTTTGTACATAAAGAAAAACTAAAAGATACGGGCACTGAATGTTGCTCAGCTCTCCAGAGATCAGCTGCATTAGTTAATAATAGTTTAATAAGAATAGTTCAATAATAAATGCAGAAGAAATCTCAGCAAGTCATCTGGTTTTGAGTTCTTTAAGCCACGTACTGAGCAAGCTGTAAGGCTTCCACTTGGCTCTTTCCAGGGCTGTCCCTGACACAAGGTAAGGTGAACCAAGCAATTGATCTACCTTACTGTTCACCTCAGCAACTACATTTCTACTGGGTGCATGCAGTATTTTTCACGTAAGATTTTATTGGATAAAAACTGCTATAGTTGGTCCGAGAATTTAGCTCAGTGGTTGTAGTGTCTGCCTGGCAAGCACAAGGTCCTGAGTTCGATCCCCCATAATCACATACAACACCAGGCATAGTGACACAGCCAGCAGCATCAGTACCACACACCACAGTGCTGGGCATGGTAGCTCTCACTGTAATCTCAGCACTTGGGAGACAGAGGCAGGAGGATTGCTGTGTGTTCAACACTTGCCTGGCTATATAGTGAGCTCAGAGCTAGCCTGAACTACAAAGCGCTATAGTTTTTATCCTAAATGCCCTCCAAAGACCATATATCGAAAAGTTGGTTCCTGGATCATGGCTGTACCGGGAGACAGTGGGAACTTTAAGAGGTGGAGCCTAATGGAAGAACATTAGGTTACTGGGGCCCTGGCCTTTTCTTTCCTCTCTGCTTTGCTTCTTGGCTGCCCAAGACGAGGCCTTAGTCACCACATGCTCCCACCATGATGTACTTTGCTACCACAGGCCCAAAGCCAACAGGGCCAAGTAGTCATGGACTAAAACCTCTGACCCTATGAGCCAAAGTTAACATTTCTTTCTTTTAAGATCATTATCTCAGATATTTCTCCATGGTGAGGGAAACATGACTAACACACAAAGGTATTATTTCTAAAAGGAAAGGATTTTCCAGCGAACAGATCTTGTCAACTGTGAACAATATGCCATAATCCTCCTCTAACAGCCCATCTGATCATTGGGTATGAAATTATCCTTTCATTCAGAATTAAACAATGTCTGTAGCTTACTAATATGATTTATGAGTGAAAAATGAATGCAGAGAGATTACTGACTCATTTGACTGGTTGGCATTCATAATGATGACTGAGAAATTAGAGAACTATAGAGGATAAAGAAGGGTCCTTAATCTTGTGGGGATGACTGGGACACAATGGTTGTGTAAATCTCTGACTTATTAGAAAGCTTTCCCTCTGCCTAGAATCTCGAGTAACATCCGAGTATTTTCATTACCATATTAGGCTAATCTGGCCACCAACTCAAAGCCAAGAGCAGTCGCCCAATGCCCAGGCTAAGCTTATTCCCAGGGAACTAAGACTGGTCACCCAGTGGTCACAGGGTTCTTTATGTGTAACATGCGGTGAACAAGACCAAGGTCAGACCCTGCAGGCTACTTTCTCTTGATGTCTCTTTTTCTCTCAAGCAGCACCACACTGGCCATTGCTCTGCTGCAAAGGCAGGTCCCGTTTTGCCTGTCTGTGGTGCAGCGAAGGGCTCTTGCTGTGCACTAAGCCACATGAGTCATGTATCTATTTCGAATCCTTTTGATAAGAAGAAGAGAAAGGTTAGAGACATCCAGAAGAGACTTGTTGGATTATGTTAGAATGGGAGTGCTATGGCAGTTGTCCAAACAGAAGCAGAGGCAAGAACAGTATTTAGAAACTTGAAAAGGAAAATCAGCTGCCGTGGCTGGCCCTCTCGTTGCTTTGGTCGCTGGAGGAGGAGGCAAGCTGCATGAAATTTGAAAATGGCCAACAGTGCTAATGCTGCTGAATCCACCATTCATTCACTCCTCAGTATCCGAGCCTCAGACACACAGGAATGTTTTGCAACTATGGCTTGGTGAAATTTCTAAATCCAAAGTGTATGAAGATCATTTAGCTGTGCTTATAGAATGTGTGTACATTGGCAGTGTCTCCAGCTCTGCTGCCACTACCTCCCCTTCCAGCATTCCGGTGGGGTGCGAAGCACCAGCACAGCAGCTGCTGGGCAAAGTCCCACTTGGACAGTCTGGGATGAAGTTTTTCCACACTGACCATGTAAAGAGATCCTTATTTTTACCTGATTCTTCAGCTTGCAAATAAAATAATCTACTACATATCCACTTTTCCTATTGGCTAGACTCGAGGAGATGCTTGGCACAGAAGAATACATAACAAGCTCAGTGAAAACTATAGCTTTCTCTGCCCACCATATCCAGAGAGAAAATGGAATCCAAATGACTTTCTGTAGTAATAATTACTGCTGTTAAGGTGTGTTGGTATATTCTTAGTGTGAATACATGCATGTATAACTGTATGTGCATTAGCCTATACTTGTACAAACATACACATACACACACAGAAGTGAACATTCTCCATTCAAACCAAGGCTCCATAGCAGCCCGAGCCTGAGGACTTTCCACGCTCGCCTGGTATGTGAGTGTGACAAGACTGCTCCACCGCCAAGATCTTCCGTCGGCGAGGCTGTTTATCGTGGGATGCAGGGCGGTGTGGGTGTGAACTGGGGGGAGGGGACTGCCTGGGAAGGGCTTCAAGGAATGCAGGACTGGGCTGCCTAAGATGCCCCATCAGTGATTAAATACGGGTATGTTCGCGATTCAGACGGATGCTTAATGCTTGTCTAAGTGAAGAGCTCCTGGAGACAAATCCATCTGCTTCACTGCATGCTGTGCACTCTCAGTAAACATTTAATGTCAGCTCTGCATCTTCCTCAGGCTCAGTAAGTCACGCCTCGTCTCCTCAGAAGGAAGACCTGTTTCCCAGCCCCACGTCCGCAAGGAGCCTGATGGTCCGACTCAGAGCTGACTGCAGGCAGATGTGCCACCCAGTAATCACCTGCCAAGGAAAACACTTAAGGGGCTCTTGGGGCACCCGGGGGGGGGCAAGAGCTTCACCTCCTTCTTACCGGCTCCTCACAGCAAGTCCACTAGGTAGCTCTCAGAATCACCTCCATTTGACAGCAGAAGATGATGGGGTCAGAGGAAGAGTTGACCAAAGACAAACTACTAGAAAGTGGTGTGAAAGAGATTAGAAGCTACAGATTTCTCACTCCCACAGTGTGCGTATACAATGAGCAGACACAGCTCATTCTTCCACCCCTAGAAGGCAAGTTATATCGTTTGGTTTCCTGGTTCCCACCCATGAAAGTTACTTTCTTAAGAAGACACATGTCTTTTCCTCTTCAGTCTGGGGTGGGGTAGGGGCTCATCCCTGGAAACTGAAATCAAGAAACATGATGCAGTAATGGGCTTGAAGAACACTGCCATATATTCCCCACTAGATCGTGAGATACAAAGTTACCCGAGAGCACATTGGATCCCCATACCGAGGAGCTGTGTGGCTGCCTGAAGTGGCAGAAGTGTTTTCTTGCTTCAGAAATTGTTCCAGTTTTGTAAGCAGAAGTTCAGAACTTTTCCAATCTACAGTAATCAGCCATCCTGCACTCACTGCTGGGAGGTACCCCAGGCACAGAATGGAAGGCACTAACAAGGCTTTTCATTTGCCTAGCATACATTTGTCATAAGTGAGCTGTCCAAATATGTCAGTTGTTCTTCAGAGCTGTTCATGCTGTGATGCTTCCTTACCTTTTGGAGTTGAAAACTGAATTTAACAAAACGAACGGTATGAACCATGAGGCTGCGTGAAGTAGAACCAAGATTAGGTATTTCTCACCTGCCAAATACATTCTAACCAATTTACAGACCCACAGGCAATGGCTCAGATCCACATGATCTCTTCACGCTGCACTAGGACTTGAAGCACAAGGACACTAGGACACTGGGACACTTTTCCAGAAGAAATGTACATGAACGTATGTGTGTATCTATGCATGTATTTTGCAAAGGCCAGTATAAGTGAATTTGCAGGATGTTCGAGAACTAGCAGGTTTTTTGTAGGTGGCCAAGCCTCAAATATAGTCAGACAAATGCTTAGCTGTTTACAGTGACTCCCTGTCCATCTGATGTGTCCCTGAATCTGCCACCAAGGGAAATCTACACCAACAAATAACTGGGCTTTTCATTTGCCTTCAGTGGCAATGCTGCCACTCATTAATTGTAGCCCAAGAAAGATGCTCTTTGCTGTAGAGATAGATGCCTAGAGTCTTTAAAGTTATTTCTGGGAAGGCTCAGGAAATAAGAGGTTTGTGTTGTGTTTTGTTTTGTTTGATTATTCCGTACTGTTAGCATGCATTTAACAGAACGTAAACTCTTCTGTTAGACTTTTGGATTTTAAAAAAGGTGTATTGAACTTGTGCTTATGTTACTTCTTCCTTGCACCATTAAAAGAACTGTAAAGAGTCAATTAAAAAGCTACCAACTCTCAACAAAGAGGGCAGAGGCAACAGAAACCTGATTTTGTAAGAAGCAAAGGGCTAAAGGGTCACTGACTTTGCCAGCAGCAGATGAAGCCAAAGAACAACCCGAACGGTGCCTCAGAAAACCAGGAATGATGGTTCCAGGTGCTTTTCAATGTGAGGGTAAAACAGAGTCTGAAAATAGGAGAACTGTTCAAACATCGAAGAGGTGTAATACTCTATATTCCCATTCTACTCTGCTGAAACTCAGAATCATGTCCCTTTTCTATCTTCACAGAAGGCTGAAAATTTATTTCTTGGAAGGAGTGAAAAAGAAAGAAGGCATTCTTGGCATGGAGAAGCACTACACAGTGTGTTGAACGTTTGCTGTTTATGTTTAATAATCACCTTGGAACAGCAGAGGGGGTGAATTTGTGGTCACTGCCAATTGTAGTGGTGTAATATTTCCGCAAAGATTTCACCAATAATTTCACAAGAACTGTACAAAGTTCCTAGTCATGGAGTTGGAAAGAGATGCCCACAGACAGGTTTTTGAGAGATGGGACAATTATCTCCTACATTATGTAGTACACTGAAAATATAGAAATTAAGTAGAAGTTAGCACACTAAATTGTGGGAAAATATGTTATCTTTATCCTCTTTCTCTATTTGATAACCTATATTCAGGAAGCCATAATAATACCTTCTGGACTATAATTGGAAGATTTTATTCCTGAAGAATCTAACAAAAAAAGAAAAAAATCTAACAGGTTGGGAGAAGATAAAGGGACCCTGGAAATATGGGTAACCACATCTTTATAGTGATTTTTGTCCAACACTAAGCCTACACCATATATATCTTCACAGGTGCATTACAGACCCACTTACTAGTAGGCAGACATCCAAAACTGAGTAGCAATTTTAGGAAATCTGGCAACTTAAAAATCAGAGAAGAAAATAGAGAGAAAAAAGTGAGCTTTGAATAAAAAATAATGCAAATAAAATAACCCTTCAAAAATTGATAATTATTATTACATTCATAAAACAATGAAAGGATGTATTTCAAAAGAACTATTCAGAAAGTAGAAAGGAATCTTAGAAATTAAAAAAGATATGAAAAAATCTCAATAGATGAATTGGAAAAAAGCTTCAGGAAAATTATCAGAACAGAGAAAAGGCAAATGAACACTGACAGAAATGTATTCTTAAATAGATTATTAATTCATATGTTTTAAATTCAAATGACTGGAGTTTCTTTCTTTTAAGAAAGAAAAATACAAAGGAGAAAAATATCCAACAAATGAAATAATTTTCAGAACTGAAATATCACATTAAAATTATTGTCAAATAGAAACACAATGAATAGAAAATGTCCAATCCAAGCATGTTATTCTTACATGACAAGGAAAATACTCTAAGATTTCAGAAAATAAGTCATTTGACCAAGATTCAGAGCAACTTGGACTTTGCAATACAATGCTGGAAAGTAAAGATAAATGACCATCCCTTCAAAATTTTCAAGGAGATATTACTTCCAATATAGCTTTCTAGACATAACTACACCAGCAATTAAATAAGAGGATTTTCAAAGACACTGCTAGACATTCAGAGTTCAAAAATGTCCCTCTTTGTGCATGTTTTCAGGTAGCTATTAAAGAAAAAGAGTCT
>PVIC010000570.1:105211-116394 GCA_004025085.1 Thryonomys swinderianus | reverse complement strand
TTCAGGTAACTTTTTTTTTCCAACTAATGAAGAAAGATAATATTTTGTTAACTCTATTTCAGAAAACTTTTTGCAGTTTGTCTCCTCTATAACAGTAGCTCTTTCATTTTCTTTTTTCTTTTTGTATCAGGGATCAAACTCCGGACCCTGTGCTCAAAAGGCAGATGCAGTGCCCCTGAGCTAAATCCCCGTCCCTACAATGCCAGCTTTTAAGATCCCACTAATAGTAAGTGGACAATGAGGTTGGCAGAAATAGCCTTGTAAAGAGATGGACAGCCAGAAATGCAACTCTCGAGAGACCCCACAGTTCAGTTTTATTCAAAGTAAGGAATAAAGAAATTTTTACTCAGACTGGGAGAAATTCAGCCGTAGACTTGGAATCTGAACTCTACCTATATGTGCAAGGTAAATGCATCACACTAACACGACTGATTCGCTGCAGCTTCTATCACCCATTTGTCTATTGTTAACAATTATACATAGGACTGTGTAACTGCTTTTGGAATTATCCTTATAACAGTGTCCAGCACATTTTAAATCTCTTCCTATCACTGCATCTCTTTGCATATGGAGCCTTCTTTGTCTTCAATAAAGTTACTTTTGCTATTGAAGGGCTTGTGAATCTCCTCAGGGGTTTATCCCTTGGGTCATGTTGGCAACAATCTTCCAAGTAACATCAAGCAAACTTTTGATGTTCAAGTAGTTTGCTCCCAGAATAAGTTCAAAAAATGTTCCTTGGTCAGTTTTCAGAGCTCTTGATTCCAAGTTGGCATATTATGTGTTTCCCAATCTCTGTTATTTTTTGTTCTCACCATTCTCAGGAAGAGGAGGGCGGCCTTTGTGGTGGGTGCTCCATTAACTGACCTTTTTAATTATTGTTGTGCTAACATTTGGGAAAGAACTGAATCCTCATTTCCTTCACCACCTATTTCTATATCTTTTAGTGTAGTCTCAGTTACCCTTAAAGGTCTGAAAATTTCTACACCAGCTTCAATTATCTCTCCACCAGAACTCTGTAACTTCATTGCAGGTATGATACTGGTCTCAAGAAGATGGAAGGCCAGTGCCGGGCGTGGTGGCTTGCGCCTGTAATCCCAGCACTCGGGAGGCAGAGACAAGAGGATTGCTGAGTTCGAGGTTTGCCTGGGCTACATAGTGAGCTCAGGGCCAGCCTGAACTACAAAGCGAGACCCTGTCTCAAAAAAAAAAAAAGAAGATGGAAGGCCAGAGGTGGCCTGAGGTAAAGAGCAGCATTGGCACAAAAAAGAAGAAGCCACAGGGGCAAAGCCACTCCTCATGCTACATTAGAGGCAGCTCGTCTGATTCGATCCTTCCACCATTTATACACACATCAAAATGTCAAGTTGTGCCAATGTGTATGTATAATTGTTGTGTGTCAAAAATGAAAAATACTGGAGGAACATATTATTTTATTACCAAGTTATGTATTTTTGTAGTACATAATATACTTTCCTATGTATCAATCAAAAAAATGAATCAAAGGGCCGGAGGGTTAGCTCAGTGGTTCCAGCGCCTGCCTCGCAAGCGCAAGGACCTGAGTTCGATCCCTGGTGACCACATATAATGCTGGGCGTGGAGACACGCCCACCAACAATCAACACCGCATACCACAATGCTGGACGTGGTGGCTCACACCTGTAATCCCAGCACTCAGGAGGCAGAGGCAGGAGGATTGCTGAGTTCGAGGCTTGCCTGGGCTCCATAGTGAGCTCAGGGCCAGCCTAAACTACAAAGCGGGACCATCTCAAAAAAAAAAAAAAAAAAGAATCAAAAATTTACATCCAAGAAACTTTACCAGAATTATTTTTAGTCCTCAAGAAAGCTATCAAAGCACAGTGTTCCTACTTGTTATGTGGCATTTTCAAGTCAAAAATTTCCTCAAAGTACAGGAATTCGCATATGACAAAAGTGACAAAATCTCAACAGACAAGAGAGATCACCAGAGAACTGAGACCCTGGAAGTGTTCTCTACCTTTGTAACACATCAGTGATATAAACTCATCAAATATTATCCAAGAGGTAAATTGATGGGAAAATTGAGATGTGAAAATACAAACCCAATTGATGAACTAGACAGAATAAAGTTGAAGGCCTTCTTTATCTTTTTTTAGACACAAATAATTGATATTCCCCTAAGTAGCAGCATTTCTTTAATGCAACCTAAGAAGTTCTCAAGAGGATTCACACACTAGCATTTTACAAAAACAGGCACAGGTTTTGGGTGTCAAATGAAGGAGCTAAAAAGTAGTAAAGTTTTGGAGAAAAGGAAAGGCACTTTGTGTTGATGAAGGTTAAAATGTAAGTGTTTCATGGGGCCCCAATACCTATGATAATATTGATTTTAAAAGCATAAGAAACTGTGTGTAAAATAAACTGGGCTATAGAATTTTTCTCAAGATAGGGGTTAAAAAATAAGGAAAAGAAGAAAAATGAGTTTCTCTTAGTCAATTGTTGTTGAAGCTAAACAATGACTACATGGAGATTTATTATACTGTTTTCCCAGGTTGTTTACAATATATTTAAAATGCCTCATGAATGCTTTATTCAAAAGTAGCACATGTTTTAAAAAGTGAAAGCTGGGGAAGGACATAAAGGGTACTTCATTAAAGTGTCCGTGTGATTTATTGTCCAAATGAACATGATGGCGATAAAGACAACAGTGTTAATAGTTCTAACACTCAGCAGCACAAAACAGGATTGGCCCTGGCAGGATAAAAGATACAGTCACCTGATTACAGCCAACCACTTTCAAATATCAGGCTAATGTGATTTAGAGTTTGCTTAAAAAACAGGAAATAGAAAGAACAACTTGTAATTGAGAACATGTAGGTCATTAGCGAACACTTGTTTTTTTAAGTCTCCGTAAAGAGGCAGGCTCAAATCACTGCCATTACCACTGAAGCTTCTGGAGAGAAGTCACAGACTCCCTGCCCGGGATGAGTTCCAGCTGCAAATGTGTACTTTGGCTTGCAGTGTTTTGGGGATAGAAGGATTTAAAAAATAAAAACTTTGAGTAAGTTCACACTTCCAAGCTGAGAGAGATACAGAAATCAGAATGTCTAGCTTGGCCAATGTTAGGAGTAGATGGCCATTGTCCCCCAGCAGCAGTTAACTACAGTGCACCTTTCCCACTTGGGGGCATTCCAGTCCTCACCTTCCCTGGTGATGTCTAATGCTTGGCTGCTTTGCTGGTGTTTATTCTTTAGCTCCTACAGTCATCTGGCTTTTCAATCTTTCTCCTTCTTCTCCTTCTCCTTCTCCTTCTCCTTCTTTTCTTGAGACAAGGTCTCGCTTCATAGTTCAGGCTGGCCCTAAGCTCACTATGTAGCCCAGGCAAACCCTGAACTCATCAATCCTCCTGCCTCTGCCTCCTGAGTCCTGGGTTTACAGGTGTGAGCCACCACACCCGGCACTGTGGTACATGCTACTGATTTCTTGTAGGCCTGAGTAACCATGTCCAGTATTGTATCTGGTTACCACCAGGGATCAAGCCAGGGATCTTAGGCTTGCTAGGCAGTGCCAGAACCACTGAGTTAAATCCCCGCCCCATAATCTTCCTTCTTCATCAGTGTCTCAAACATCCAAAGTGAGATTGGCTATAGGAACTACCATTTGGACATAGAAATCTACAAACCCAGAAGTCAATATGAGAATTTCTGATGATTTATAAGGAATGTCATACTGCTACTCTTTCAGTAGGTCCAACAAATGAAGCAGCTTCTACTTATAAAACTCTTACATGCTCAGATCACTTCGTAACTCCCAAAATAAATTATTCTGAACTTTCATGTATCCAAGAAATTCTCTTACTTAAGAAGAACATTAAAAGAACAAGGAGGGCCGGAGGGTTAGCTCAGTGGTTCTGGCGCCTGCCTCGCAAGCACAAGGACCTGAGTTTGATCCCCGGTAACCACATATAATGCTGGGCGTGGAGACACGCCCACCAGCAATCAACACCGCATACCACAATGCCGGACGTGGTGGCTCATGCCTGTCATCCCAGCACTCGGGAGGCAGAGACAGGAGGATTGCTGAGTTCGCGGCAGCTTGCCTGGGCACCATAGTGAGCTCAGGGCCAACCTGAACTACAAAGCAAGACCCTGTCTCAAAAAGCAAAAAAAAAAAAAAAAGAACAAGGAGAAGGAGAGGAAGGGGAGGAGAAGGAGGAGAGGGAAAGGAAAAAGAAAGAAGAAAGAGAAGGAGGAAGGAGAGGAGAAACAGAAGGACATTAGTTTCCAGGTGTAGTGGTGCTTGCCAACTCCTGGTATAATCCCAACTACTCAGGAGGCTTAGGCAGGAGAATTACAAGTTTCAGACTAATTTGAGCAACTCAGTAAAAGCTTGTCCCCAAAATCCTATGAATAAAGGGCCAGCACCTGCCTGCCAAGTGCAAGGACCTGAGTTCATCCTGGTACAAAAAAAAATTCAAATGAATAAATAAATTTAAATCTTTGGATACAGTTCAGCATGAAAGTGCTTCCCTAGTATGCAAAAAAAAAAATTCTGAGCCAAATACTCAGCAACACACACACACATGCACACACACATGCGCGCACACACCCACAAATGTTTCCAGCTAAAAAATATTTTAAAATACTATGAGTTGTTTTAAGAGTAGTGAAAAAATCACATCAAAAGGCAAGGTACATCCCATACATTGGCACTGAAACAAGAATATAAAACCACCGCTCTAGCATGTACAAAAAAAAAGAGAGAGAGAGAGAGGAGTGACTTCATAATAGTGACATAAGTGTTGGAGAAAGAAAATCTCTGACAAGTTTCTGTGACCTGAACTGTGCTTCCTCTAAGTAGAGAGCTGTTTGTCTGCTTAGTGTTGGTTCTAATCCATGCAACTGAGGAATCAGACATGAATTTGGAAAATTTTATTTCCTCCTGGTTTCCATGATGAAATTTCTACTGCAGCCAGCTCCACACCCGTATTTATTCCCAGATGGTTGTGCAAAATGCTTCTGACTCCCTCTCTCTGAATTTATATGGAACATTTCATCTGAGTTATCATTTCAAGTAGGAATGATCAGATTCTTCGTACTCAAATAGAAGCATTAAGATCTATTGAGATGGGTAGATTTAGTTCAGTGGTTCCAGCACCTGCCTAGCAAGTGCAAAGTCCCTGGTTCCATCCCTGGTAACCACATACAACAATACCAGGTGTGGTGACTCATGCCCACTAGCAATCAGTACCACACACATGCTGGGCATGGTGGCTCACGCCTGTAATTCCAGCACTCGGTAGGCAGAGGCAGGAGGATTGCTGTGAGATCAAGGCTTGTCTGGGCTACATAGTGAGCTTAGGGCCAGCCTGAGCTACTAAGCGAGACCCTGTCTCAGAAAAAAAAAAAATCTTTCAGACAACCGTCTTAATACTGTGTAACCCTCCACATGATTATAAATTATGCAATGATTAAAAAATAAGCAAGAGCTGCAAGAAATAGTGTGAATCTCAGAACATACTGAACAAAGTTACATCATATGCAATGTGACCATTTTATTCATCCTTTATACTGTTTCAGAATCTTCCCTTCCTATTGTCTCCTTCAAACCTTCAAACACCCACAAAGAGATTTTTATTTCTACTGTAACATCTTCTTCAGTGTTTACAGTAAGTCTCAAAGAACCGCTGTCTTGCTGAAAGTGCCTTATGATCAGCCCTGGACCCACGTCTGGCTTGGCTTACTATCAACCTTCAGCACTCCTGACCACTGCCTCCTTAAAACACTGTTGACCTGTTTTCCTGGTCACCCTTGTCTGGATTTCCTCCCTTTTCATTCACTGTTTCTCTGTTTCCTATACTAGTTCTTCCATTTCTCTATGATGACTGTTGACATGTCCCAATCTCAAGCATGATCCATATCATCTTCTACCTATGTATTTATTTTGGGGGTGTCATGCAGCTTTAAAGCTTTAAATATTATCACTGCATTGATGGTTCATAAATACAACCTCCTGGTTATGTACTCTACAGGAGTATCTGAAGGGATTTCTAACTCAACACTCCCTAAGAATAGGTTTTGGATTGATATCTTTACCAACACATAACAATTTTACACACATACACACACACACACATGCATGCACATACACAACCAACTTCCTTTTCCACAATACTCCATATCTTGGTTAATAAAAACCCCATTCTTCTAGCTATTCACAAAAACTTATTGTCAAACTTGATTTCTTTTGCTGTCACATATCAAATTCAATCCATAAAAAAATACTTGTTGGCTCTACCTACAGAATCAATGCAAAGTCTCAGCTACTTAACATTCTTCTGCTACATTTTAGCCCAAGGGACTATCTCTTGCTATGCCCTCATACCTCTTCCTGCCATCAGTTTCCTTCAGACCTGTCTCTATATATACATCAGCTCAAGTTCCTTCCCTCGTAACCCTGCAATGACTTCTAACTTGCTGAGAATAAATTCCAAAGTCCTTCCAGGTATTAACAATAACTTCTCCTCTCAAATAACCTAATTATTCTGACTTTTCTTGCCCATTCTGTTTTCAGATTCACCAGAAACTGTCAATGTTGACACTTGCTGCTTCCTCTACTTATAATATCCTTTGTCCTACAAGTCTTAGCTGTTTTGTTCCTCTTTCAGATCATCTTAGTTGTTGGCTTGACTAGACTGAGAGACACCTATGAAATTACTAAAGTAGACTTCAAGGTGTGCCTGCGAGGGTGTTTTCAGAGCTGACTGATATGTGAGCGGCAAACTGATGAGGGTGATCCAGCCCAACTGTGGGTGACACCGTCCAAGAGAGTGAGTGCCCTGGATGGAACTAGAGACAAGCAAGGCATTTCGTGCCGATAATCCCAGCCTTCTCTGAGCCTGAGGAATAAGGTCACTAGTTTAACCCCAGCCTCAACAATTTAGTGACTTAGTGAGACACTGTCTCAAAATTAAAAAAAAAAAATTCAAAAGGGGCCGAGATGTAGCTCAGATAGAAAGCCCTGTGTTCTATCCCCAGTAGAGAAAGAAAAATAACAGAAGAACAAAGTCCACTTTTACCTGCTTTTACCCTCTATGCTTCCTGGCTGCTATGAGATAAATACCTTTCCTACTGTGTTCTTTCAGCCATGATGTTTCTGTCTCAGTGGGACCTCAAAGCAACGGAGCCTTACTGACCTTGGACTGAAACTTGTGAAACCGTGAGCCAAAATACACTTTCACCTCTAAGCTTTTTCATATGAGGTAATTTATCACAGTGATGAGAAGCTGACAATGTGGACATCTTCACACTGAGATATTCTCTGACCTCCCTACTTATTGCTTGTTTATTATCACAATTTCTTTTTCCACATAGAACTAATGATTTTCCCAAGTACCACATAGTATAGTTTCATGTCTGCTTCCCTTAGAATGTAGTAAGATCCACGAGAACAATGACTTTTGCTCATTTCACTCAGTGTTGACTCCCCTGAGTATTCAATTTACATTTGTTAAACAGTGAAGTAATTTTATATACTATATATTTTCTACATGTGTTTGTTTCCAAAATCAGGTTTAACTCTACAGAGACTAGTGAATAGGAAAGATGTCATGATTGGCAGTAAGTGAGGAGGGTAATCAAAATGGAACTTTAAGTATTACTTCAAGTTGTTACAGGTAATATAGGGATTTTTATATAATGGGGGAATAAATACTTGTTAATAATAAAATGTATTATAAGTGTGTACTAATGACCAGGGCATGTTCATGATTCCAATTGGAAAAATCTGATCATCTCTTACAGGAATTGAAATTGGATTGCTGAGCAACTAAATCAGTCAGAGAATTCTTAGGACTTAAACTTTAGGCCATATGAACTCTGAGACACATATAAATGAATGAGAAAATAAACCATATGTGAAAAGAAAAACAGAAGACTGGATGGAAGAGACATGAAGAGACAGAGATTCATGTGGACTCTGACTTCTCAGTACCATTCATATGTGGAAATTGCATTCTATTTCTTGTTCATGCTCCTTTCTTTCAATAAACTCCCTTTAACTCAAACCACTTTAAATAGAATTATATTCCTTGTAATATCAGGATCTTCCCTTAAATACTGTTTTCCAGTAGCATAAGCTAAACAATATCACATTTGAAAAAAAAGTACAAAAAAAAACCAGAAAATGTATTCCATGATGAATCCATACTTTTTAAAATCACAATTGCTAATGCATATTTTGCACAAAGCAACCTTTTTCACATAAAACTTTACACATGTACAGATTGGTTTGATATTATGCACTTTTCCTACTATTTTCCCTTGTCTTCCTTCTTTTTCTCTCCCACCAATCCCATTCCCTCTTACTACTTTCAGGTTATCCTTTTCTCCCCATGTTCCAAATATGAGAAAAAACATATTATAATTTTCTTTCTGTACCTGGCTTATTTCTCTTAACATCATTCCCACAATTTCACCCATTTTTTTGCAAATGATATGATTTTCATCTTCTTGAAAAAAATGGCTGAATAGTATTCTGTTGTGTATAAATACCATATGGTCTTTATCCATTTACTGATGGGCACCTAGGCTATAAATTCACTATTTTAGTAAAATGGTAGGAGGAGACTAAGATAAGTGGATTCTTTCCTTTGCAAAATTGCACAGATCCATACTAATTTTCACATTCTCATGATTTTAATTGCAATGTTCACTGCTACTAAAACTGTTCATGGGCCAGGGATTTAGCTCAGTGGTTCCACTTTCTGCCTTGCAAGAACAAAGTCCCAAATTTGATTCCAATACTACATACCACAATATTGGGCATGGTGGCTCACGCCTATAATCCCAGCACTGCGGAGGCAGATGAAGGAGCATTGCTGTGAGTTCAAGGCTAGTGTGGACTACATAGTGAGCTCAGGGCTAGCCTGAACTACAAAGTGAGACCATGTCTCAAAAAAATAAAAATAAAGAAAAAGAAAAACTGTTGCTTATCTTTCCTCACCACTGATGGGAGTGTAGTCTGGTCCAACCATTATGGAAATTGGTATGGAGATTCCACAAAACACTAGGATTAGAGGCCCCACTGGATCCAGCTCTTCCCTGCTAGGTATCTTCCAAAATAATTTAACGCATCATTCCACAGTGATATATGTACACCCATATGTGTAGTGGCACAGTTTTTAATAGCTAAATCTTGGAAACAGTCCAAATTCTCACCAGCCAGTGATTCTATAAAGATGTGATTTTTTTTAATAAAATGGAATCGTACTCAGCCACAAAGAAAGATGAACTAAAAACATTTATAGTTCAATGGATGAATCTTGAGATCATACTCAAGTGAAATAAATAAGACACATATGTAGGGGCTGATTTTTTAAAACTCTTTATAATCAAAAATGGGCATCTGATGCTGGAGATTTAGCTCAGTGGTTCCAGTGCCTGCCTAGCAAGTACAAATCCCCTTGTTCCATCCCCAGTAACCACATACAATAATACTAGGCATGGTGATTCACACCCATTGGCAATCAGTACCACACACCACAATGCCAGGCATGGTGGCTCACATGTGTAATCCCAGCCCTCAGGAGGAAGAGGCAGGAGGATTGCTATGAGTTTGAGGCTTGCCTGGGCTACTTAGTGAGCTCAGGGCCAGCCTGAACTACAAAGAGAAGCCCTGTCCAAAACAAACAAACAAAATAAAGGGCATCTGAGATTTAGCTCAGTGGTTCTGGCACCTGCCTTGCAAGTGCAAGGTCCTGAGTTCGATCTCGATAACCACATAGAATGCTGGGCATGGAGATTCATGCCCACCAGCAATCAATACCACATACCACAGTGCTGGGCGTGGTGGCTCATGCCTGTAATCCCAGCGCACGGGAGGCAGAGACAGGAGGATTGCTGAGTTTGCAGTGGCTTGCCTGGGCTACATAGTGAGCTCAGGGCCAGCCTGAACTACAAAGTGAGACCCTGTCTCAAAAAAAAATAAAAATAAAATAAAGGGCATCTGAAATGAACGGCACTTTTCAAAGGAAGAATCAAAAGCACCCAAATGATATAAGAAGAAATGCTCAATATCACTGGTCATTCAAGGGGAAGAAGAAGTAAGGGGAAGAAATGAGAAAGGTAGAAAAAAGAGAAACAAAGCTTTTGTAAATAGGGAAGTGTGGAGGAGCTGAAGTGAGAGAAGGAGAATGGGAAAAGCAAGAACCAAGACTTATGATGTACAGGCAAATATTCTCAATGAATATTTGATGAATACTATCAAAATCTACACCTGCATTGTATCAATATGCTTAATTTTTTTAAAAGTTCCTTATTCAGAAAAAGCCCATTAATTTTTTCACACAGCCCCTTCAAATAAAACACTTGTGTTCAGCCTCAATACTTCAAAACTTTTAGAAGAAAGTTGCATAAAACTAGCTAAAGTACCTAATCTTACTGTTTTCCCTTTCTGTAAATTCAAATGACTGCAGTTCCCATATACATCCATGAGTAAAAGAGTTTGACATAATTCCACATATTCTCAAATAATCCTTCCTGTAGTTCACTATGTCCTAACTAACAATCTGGAATGTCCAGTGCAAGTGTAAGCTTTATGTTGCCACCTTCTGATTATACAAATCATTTATTCAGAAGGGCATCTTGTGGCCCTGCAAGCTGACACAACAATCCAAAAATATTTGCTATGTTATTCTGTGGCCAAACCCTTCTTATTCTCTCTCTCCATGAGGTCATGCCCCTTTAAGAAACCATAGCAACACACAGATGCAAGTGATGCAGACCAATCATACACTGCTAAATGCTGCTTCTGCCTTTGTGCCTAATCACATCCTGCTGTGAGCACTGTGCCCACCCTCTCATCCAATCACGCCCCAAGGCACCCTATGTGAATGCCAGTAACATCCAAAAAATAAGGAAGAAGGTTCCCATCCACAGGGAGTCCCTGCTCACCCTCCCGAGGCCATCAGATGATGGAGATGGCACAGTAACCGGACCAGGACAGAATACATTATTCCATTTCACTTAGAATACATTCACCTATTATTACTCAGTCTTCAATATTTTCCTCCTTCCTTCCTTTCTTCCTTCTTTTTTAAATTTTTGTCATTGTTGTAATCCTTACAACCAGAACCTAAGTATTATGAGACTGAAACTGTTATATCTGCTTTATTATTACTACCCTAGCACCTTAAAATATGTACTAATTGG
>PVIC010000570.1:32243-105111 GCA_004025085.1 Thryonomys swinderianus | reverse complement strand
TATATGTATCTTTTCCACATTTATTGTCTTAATCCATCTCCACTAGAATGTAAACTCCATGAGGAATTTCATCTTGTTCATCACTGTATCTCCAGAATCTAGAGGATGCTCTGGCATGTAGAAGACATTAGTAGATGTGTTTATTAGTCAGCTTTCCAGTTGCTGGAACAAATTACTCTACATTCACAATGTCAGGGATAAGAGGTTATTTGGTTCATGAATACTACGGGTTCAGTCCATGATGAGCTAGTTCTGAGGTTCTTTAGAATATCATTGCAGAAGGAATGGAAAAACAAAGCTGCTTAGTTCATGGCAGCTGCAAAGCCCAACAGGAAAACATCACCAGTGAGAAAAAGGAATGGAGGAAACCTAGAACCCAAGGTCACACTTCTATTACCAATGCAGACAGACCCAGAAGTATGCTTTACTAATTCTCTGAGCAGTTTTCAAGCTAATCAAAATGACAGTGTAGTTTAACTATCAAAAAGCATTTGTTTTGTTAAAAAATGAATAATCGAGGCCACTGATTTAGCTCAGTGGTTCTGGAGTCTGTCTTGCAAGCACAAGGTCCAGAGTTCAATCCCAGTACCACATATCACAATGCCAAGAGTGGTGGCTCAAGCCTGTAATCCCACTACTCAGGAGGCAGAGGCAGGAGGATTGCTGTGACTTCAAGGCTAGTCTATGTTACATAGTGAGTTCAGGGCCAGCCTGAACTACAAACCGAGACCCTGTTTCAAATAAATAGATATGTAGAAGATAGATAGATAGATAGATAGATAGATAGATAGATAGATAGATAGATAGATAGATAAAAGCAAAATTAAAAATTGAATCATAGTTTAAAAGTTACACCTGTAAAATATGTGTCCACATATGATATCATTCTTCTTCAATATTGTGAAGCAGAAAATAAAATTGTTATTATACAAGTAGTTAAAAATTAAAATTTCATACAAAACATACATCAAGAGGGCCGGAGATTTAGCTCAGTGGTTCCGGCGCCTGCCTCGCAAGCGCAAGGTGCTGAGTTCAATCCCTGGTAACCACATACAATGCTGGGCATGGTGACTCATGCCCACCAGCAATCAATACCACATACCACAGTGCCAGGCGTGGTGGCTCACGCCTGTAATCCCAGCTCTCAGGAGGGAGAAGCAGGAGGATTGCCAAGAGTTCGAGACTTGCCTGGGCTACATAGTGAGCTCAGGGCCAGCCTGAACTACAAAGGGAGACCCTGTCTCAAAAAAAAAAAAAATACACACACACACACATCAAGAAATAGTCAAACTTTAGTTGTATTTAGATTTGTCTTTGTACAGATGGCTTATGATCACTAATCACTTCAAATCTGACTTCATTTACTTGTTAGTTTCCAAGAGAAAAATCTTTCTATCTTTCCTTATACAGGTTGGAAAATTAAATTACAAAGAAAACTTTGCTATAATTGAAATGTGTCCATTCAGATTTGGCAAATGATTAGTACCACCCGACATATCTGTATATAGGAAAGGTCATTCTTTCTAAAGGAAGAACACGCCTAGTCCAAAAATCCCTTCCTACATTTACATCCCTGTTATGGCTTCTATCTAGATGTTCCCTGAAGCCTAATTTAGTCATGAGTGGAGTTTTTCGAAGGTAACTAGATCTAGGGTGTGTAAGGCTAGGATTAAGCATATGATATTGGGATTAAATGTGTGATTGGTTTGGCATCACTCTCAGTATTGATAATGGGAAGACGCACTCTGGGTGTGGAAGGCACCACCCAAAAGGCAAATAGCCTGTATGGATATGAGGGGACAACAAGAAGGTAAACCAGCTGCTGCTTCTTCTCTAATCCACTGCTTTGCTGCCGTCTACTTATCATGACCTGTTTCTGCTCTGTGATACACTTCTGCCCCTCTACCCTGCTTTGGACTGAAACTTCTACAAACTGTAATTCAAAATAAATTTTCTGGGCCGGAGGGTTAGCTCAGTGCTTCCAGCCCCTGCCTCGCAAGCACAAGGTCCTGAGTTTGATCCCCAGTAACCACATACAATATTGGGCGTGGTGACTCACGCCCACCAGCAATCAATACCACATACCA
The DNA here is from genome assembly GCA_004025085.1 of Thryonomys swinderianus. NCBI lineage: Eukaryota > Metazoa > Chordata > Mammalia > Rodentia > Thryonomyidae > Thryonomys > Thryonomys swinderianus. The sequence continues at coordinate 103,024 of PVIC010000570.1, read as the reverse complement.
CAGTGCTGGGTGAGGTGGCTCACGCCTGTCATCCCAGCACTCAGGAGGCAGAGGCAGGAGGATTGCTGAGTTCGAGGCTTGCCTGGGCTACATAGTGAGCTCAGGGCCAGCCTGAACTACAAAGCAAGACTGGCTAAAAAATAAAAATAAAAATAAAAATAAATTTTCCTCCTTTAATTGTGTCAGCTCAGGAATGAAAAAAAAGTAACTAAAACAACCCCAAAGAGTATCAAGTCATCATAGAATCTCAACTCTATGAGCTGGAAAAATCATAATTACCATCATAAGAAGTCACTAGTTACCGAACTGGCCTATAGTTGGCTGACTGGAACTGTCAAATATGCAAGTATTCACTTCCAAAATCAATACTGTCTTACAGTTCTAAAATCCTCCCCATGTAAATAACCCCAATCTATTTGTGGGCACCTGTGGCATATGCCTTACAATCATCACCTTTTTGCAGAGATTTTCTGATTAACTTCATTGTCATGGAGTTTGTATTCTCATTGCATCGTGTTAAAGATAGGCAAATATAGAGATGTTTAATGACAGGTGCTTGTAAGCATGAATATATAGAATGAGAGATAAAGCAGCAGTGCTTGATACATGGGTACATGTTCTAAATCTTCTAGGTCATTCAGAGATGCATAACCATAAAAGCATATTTGGTATATGAATCAAGTATGTTGCTTTCCAATTGTTTTCCTGTAATATCATCTATTCATATTATCCTCGTTGTGGGCTTCTCTTGGGCAAAAATTACACTTTTCATTGTCTTTATACTACACTCAGGGTGCAAGATGCTCAGTGTCCTCAAATTGACTGAGTTCATTAACTGACTATTAGATAATATATTGCATTTATAAAGTGCTTTTTAAAAGACACTTCTAAGCACACTGTTATTATTAACATCTTGTACATGTTCCTATTCTAATACTATATCAAGAAAACAGTGGATTGTAGTAAGGAGGACAGTAGTAACCTAAATAGCTATGTTTGAGAGGGACCAAACTTGTTTGTTAAAAACTAGTCCAGGACCAGGGATTTAGCTCAGTACTTCTGGCATCTGCCTCACAAGCACAAGGTCTTGAGTTCAAGTTTGATCCCCAGTAACCACACACCACAATGCTGGGTGTGGTGGCTCATGCCTGTAATCCTAGCACTCAGGAGGCAGAGGGAGGAAGATTGCTGAGTTCAAAGCTAGCCTGGGCTACATAGTGAGCTCAGAGCCAGCCTGAACTACAAAACGAGACACTCTCAAAAAAAAAAAAAAAAAAGGAATCCAGTGTTTGTATTTTTATGACCTAACAATTTCAGACTCAAAAAACTGCAGAAGAGATATTAAAGTACTGTGACCAAAGAGGAAAAAGAAAAAAGAAAACTTGGGCCCGGAAGAAAACTAAATTCCAAGGTCACAACGTGAAGTTTTAGTCTAGGATTTTCAAACTTCACTTTTTAAAAATGTAAGATTCCCTGATCGTCATCTCAGATATTATGATTTATTATACTTGATGTAAAGCTCAAGAGTATGAATTTTGTAATTAATTTTATTGGTACAATTTAAATATACATAATGATCATATTCATCAAAGGGAAGAGTATGCATTTTTAACACATTGCCCAAGATGATTCTGGTGCAAGTCTTCTGAGAAACACAGGTCCAGGAAAAGCAGAAATGACTACAAAGGATGGGCTGGGGAAGGACAGTCAGTTCAATTTGTGCTTTCGAAGCCTGGTATGCTCTGATGCAGTTCAGTAAAAATACCCCTTTAGCACAGCACAGTGAGAAGATAAGCCACTTATTTCAGTATGCTGTAAGACTCACTGCTCCTGAAAATATGCAGACAAGCTCCCAGCTCTGAAGATGGAAGGAATGGGATGCCTCAAATATGATAGTCTTACAGGAGACAGTAGGGATGTTTGTACTCTAGAGGATATGTGGGCTCAAGGTAGGATATTCTGGCTCCAGTGAAATAAGAAAACTAAGACAGAATTCCAAGACAAAGCCTGAAGAGAAAACAATTTCTCAACCATCCAGTTTGCTTATTCTCATCCCTAATATTCTATATCTGGTTAGGAAGCAAGGAACATAAACAAAAAATAAAACAGTATAAAAACCCAAGCCTGGAGAGGCGGGATGCAAATCGGTGGAAGAGTGCTTGCCTAGCATGTGTAAGGCCTGAAGTTCCATCCCTAGAACCACGTAGAAAATCCAGATTTAAACCCAAACTCCATAATGGAGTATAACTTATCACATTAATGTGTTTTTAAGCTCCAGCAGAAAAGGCCCTGAAATTAAATCTGAATGTTAGATGTTTACAGAGTAAGAAATAATAGGGCAGGAGTTAACTCAGAACTTCAAAAGTTTATTTATCATCTCTCCCAAAAACAAACAATTCAGTGTTCTGCTAGAGTAACCACATTTTAAAGTCTGTAACTAAGTTAATTTTTGCTACATACTTAGATTCCATCATACAATGCACAAATTATGACTAGATCTTTCTATAGATGTCAGAACAATTAAATAACAAATTAATTGCAGGTTTTAATTATTAAAGAGTACTTCATTGCAAAGCATTAGGAACTAATGTCTATATATTACATGCAAGTGTCTGGGAATATCTCATCCTTTATTTAGAATGGAGGGTTTTTTTTTTTTTAAGACAGAGTCTCTCTTGCTTTGTAGTTCAGGCTAGCCCTGAGCTCACTATGTACCCCAGGCAAGCCTCGAATTCAGCATTCCTCCTGCCTCTGCCTCCCAAGTGCTAGGATTACAGGCATGAACCACTATGCTGAGTACTGTGGTTTGAGGTACTAATTCTGATGGGTGTGAGTCACCATGTCCAGTATTGTTGTATGAGTTTATTGTGGATTGAACTCAGGACCGTGGGCTTGCTAGGCGGGTGCCAGAACCACTGAGCGAAATCCCTGGCAATCAAGAGGGCATATCTTTACACAAGTGAAAACCAAAGTTCTTTATCCAGGTGAACACATGTGTTGTTCTACCTTTCTTATTTTAAAGTCTGAATATTTTTACTTGACCTTTTGACTTCTTGCTGAACATTAGAGAAATTGATTCTTTGATTAGATTTTTCTAGTCTTTTTAATTTCATGCTTAATGGTTTTATTTAAAACCAAATATAAGCAGAACTCTAATATAATCATGAATCTGTATATACACTCATTGTCCAGCAGAAAAAAATCATGCTTTCCCTTACAGTCAATCATTCTCTCCGCCCATGGCTATTTAAAGCAAATTCCAGACATCATATAATTTCAGCCTAGGGTTTAAAAGCTAAGTACTCTCTTTCTAAAAAACAAAAAATAGTCACAATATATGGCTTTGTATAGTTTAAAGGGACAAGGAAACATTATATCTGAATCATATAAATTTGTATTTATTATTTTATTAATAACTGAGAGTTTGTCCTACATGGTTTGAAGCTGAAACACCCAGAGTTTTAGTGACCGTTTTTCAAGTACAATAGTTCTTTCCATATGGGTACTAGTTCATATGACTTTTTTAAAAAAGGAAATTCTTAGTCATCACTTCTCCATCCCAGGAACTTCTGAGTAAATTATTCTGATTCCTTTATAATGACTGGACCCTGGGAATTATAAGATTCTCCACTTAAAGCCTCCATTTTCATTGATTATGATGGTAATCAACTGAATTATTCTTTTCCTCTTGAGAACTATAGAGCTTCTTGATTCCAGTGGCTAATAAAGGCTCTGGTGTTGGAGGCAGCTCTCTGTTAAAAGCACTGAGAATAACGATCCAAAGCACGGACAGGACAGTGTTTCCAAGAAATATATTGGTCGCCTTTAAAAAATCACTTTGCTTTGTAAAAACCATTAACTATATATTATTCAAATAATAAATATTTTCATATTAAATAATACTATGCTTGGGATAGATTTCAAAATAATCTTAAAGAAGAGTTTATGTAAATATAAAACAAAAATAAATTAACCATAAATTGACAAAAGTAGAAGCTGGGTGATAGAAATCTTTTGTGCACTATTCTATTTTTGTATATGCTTCAGATTGTTCAGAATGAGTTTTCTTATATAGAGGGTAAGAACTACATGCAACAACCAAATACAAGCAAGACAAAGTGCTCAAGGGCTGAGAATTTAGTTCAGTGATGCTGCCACCTGCTTTGCAAGTGCAAGGTCATGAGTTCGATTCCTGGTACCGAAAAAAATAAAAACTAAGACAAAGTCCTCAAATACTTTACAAACCTTTCTGGCAGAATCTCCATTCAAAGAACAACTATTAATCAGACTGCTCTGGGTTACTCCGCTCCCCAACTGACCCAAGAATACAGTAACAGAAGAGAAAAACCGACACCCGAGTATTATATAAATGGATTGATTACTTCTATTTCTTTTATTAATTACAGATTAATACTAGAGGTTTTTATAGAACTTAAAACGCCACTAGTTCCAGAGTATATGAGTTCTTCCTTGATCTCATAGAATGACTTAGATATAATAAGAAAGACAAAAATCAAATCAGCTTCAGGGAAAGGAAAACTACGTCTCGCTGTTTCGGAATAGATCGAAAGTTCATGAAAAGTTAGCCCTGGAGCCCACCACGCACAGAGCCCATGGCTGGCTGGCAGAGGTTCGACCACGCGAGCTTGAGCAGCCGCACAAAGCTGCACCCAGAAGATAAAGACCCGGCCGGAAGGTGGCGGCTTCACCATACCACTGTCGTCTTCCTCAGAGAGCTCTCTGGAAAATTCTGTATTGCTTAAGGTTCCAGAACACGGGTGAGGAAAACAGGAGGAGGAGGAGGTGAGGAAAGAAGTGAGAGACGAAAGAGGATGGAGGTGAACAAAGGAGAGGGAGAAAAGATGCAGTGATGTTCTTTCTACTCATCTACAAGAGCACGTGACACCCAGTGTCTGCCAAAAAGAAAGAAAAGCTTAAAAATTTCCCAACCAAATTTTGGGTTGTTTTTTTTTTAATGAAAAATACCATATTTTGGTTTATGTGTCTTCTAACAATATTTGTTTCTCCATTATTTCCTGGAGAAAAAGATGTATTTGGAATGTATTTCTGAAATACCGTAGTCATATAACAATGACCATATTTGAATTGAAAACTTGTTGGTCTGATCAGTGCCTCAGTTATTTGACCAGTTCAGGTACAGTCAGCTGACAGGAAACCAACAAGCAACAGATGCAGAGCCTGTAAAACCAAGACTATTTTTCATGTGTTTACACTTCATACTGATCCAGCAATGCCAGCATGCTGAAAGGTTGTGAGGCTTCTCTCTTATTTATGTTACTTTACAAAATAGGAGTTTTATAGACTTCAGTGGAATAGCAAACATATTTTACATCTATTTACACATGGCCAAAATCTAGAGTTCACACTTAATCAAAAGCATGCCCTTATGCAAATGAATTTAAGATTTTATCAATTTTTATCCCTGGTTTAAGAAAATATCATCAGTAATTCATATAAACAAACATTAGGAAAGTATTTTTTCATATCAAGGGAAAAAGATATTTTTTATCTTTGCTAGTTTAATAGAGTGCATGCTTCTGAAACAGAACTCTGAAAAAAGATTTTAACAATAAAATGTTATAACAGGAAACATTACTCAGTTGTATCTATATTCAAATATGTAATTTTTCACAAATAAAACTCCATCTTTAAATGTTTTTTTAATCCATAAGAAAGAGTAAACCAAATTACTAGTGTATTGAGATCTGCATCAAACATCTAGGGACGATCTTGTCCAGAACACTTAAGTTTACAAGCAAAAATCTTAAAACCAAGAGTAACAACTAACTTTACAATGTCACAGAGTGGAGTCATCACAAACGCAGCATCAGAAATCATCTAACCTATATAGACTGTTGCCTATTATACATATGAATCATTTATTCAGAGACATACACAAACATACATATTGATTTTGAAATGTGGCCCATCAATTATTTCTTAAATCTGCAAATATTTATTGATTCGAGAATCATAGTAATATAAGCTAGATTTTCTTAATGTAGTGAATATTATTTTCCCTATCACACAGGGTCTGGAATATATCTTGGACCAATAAATTTCAGCCTGCTCCACTAAAAATAGCAAAGCCCTCTGAAAAGATTTATAGGACATGAAAGACAGAGTACATAAACTAGAAACATAGCCCTGAAGTTATTGAATGCTGATTAACAGTTGGCCTGAACTCCAAATATTTTCCTATTCCATTTTTTGAATTTTAATTAAAAATATTGGTGCTTCAAGCCATGAAATAAGTAACACTCACTGAACAAGATATGTAAACTTTCAGCATTTGATTATTTTTATTTCCTGTAAATGAATTTTCTTTTTATTTTCCTTTTCTCACTGCAATTTCTTGGGATACTTTTAACACAATTACAGGAAATTTTTGGTTGGGCATGTTTATGGAATTTTTTACATTTTCTAGCCTGATTAATTAAACTTCCTAAAAATTAACCTTTCAAAAGATATTGATACTGCAAATAAATACATGATCCTTTATGTGAATGAGTTTTTGATTCATTCATACTTTATAAAAAGTCATTACACATTTCTGAGGCATCAACATATATGTGTTTATAGTTTTCCACTTGGATATTGGTTAAAAATAAATCATTAATTTCAGAATAAATACTGACTCAAAAACACTGAATCTATAGTGCTCCAAAAGTTCCAAATTAAAATTAAAATTCAGACCGTTGTCTTTGTTCTTTCTCCCTGTTGAATATTAAACTCCTTGTTTGCCTTGTAAAATGTGTTTATTTGTTTGTTTGGTTTTTTTTCTGAAACTACTCTGAACCTCTGGGTACTGACAGATAAATGTTACATTCATAATGCTAAGGATAATTTTATATTTTCAAAAACTTGTATTTAATGACAACCTGTAATGATACATGTAAGTCGTATTTGACAAACAAGCGCTGCAAAATGAGTTTTAATTCAGCTGCTAAATTCAGCAAATGAGTCATGACATGTTAAATAATTCGCAGGTTGCTTCCTCATGTATATAAAACTTTTAATTTGGGAGAGAGCGAAAGTTTTATCGTTAAGTTTCATTTGTTGTTTTTACAACAAACCACTTCACCATCACCTGTGGAATTCCTTTATGAATGGCAAACCACCCCCCACCCCACCCCCACCCCCGTCTTTCAGGGAAAAGTCCAAGAGAGAATTCGCCTTCCAGTGACCCTGCCCTGTCCCATGTCTACTTGGGAATGATCCCCAAAGGATTTTGAGGATCTATTGGAGCTAAGAATCGATGTGGTTTGCTTCAGGATCTAAACTTCTGTTTTAAGCAACCTATCACAATTCATCTCAAAACAAAAGGAAAAAGGAAAGCTCCTTTGAAATGTAAGAAATAGTTCCATAGCTGATGCCGAATTGTCCTCCCCGTTTATCCGAGCTTCATCTGTGTGCGCGGGGCGAAGGTGGGGGTTGCGGATTTCTCCCGTTTTCTTCAACAACAACAAAAATATGACCAGACCCCAGCTACGAGTGTGGCCAAACGGGAAAGGGTTAGAAGAACAAGCCAGAGCCGGCTTCGGAAGGAGCTGAGCCCCTCATCCTTGGAGCCACAGAGGGCTGCAGCGCTGTCGTTTCGCCCTGGACAGTCCAACACTTCCTCCCACCGGGCACCCCGCTAAACTAGGTGGAAAGTGCGTCGCTCGCGCCTCCAGGAAAATCCCCGGAGCAAGACTTGGAGGGAGGAGGACGCGAAGTTACAAAGGTCACTTTGAGAAACTGAATGTTTCTTCTTCTCTCTCCTTTTCCTTTCCTGCTCCTTTCTTCCAAAGAAATACATATTATATTCGCTCTCCTGCCTAAACAACTTGAGCTTTCTTCGCAACATTTTAAGCGCCTGATAATTAACGAGGCGGATGCGCAGGGCGCCTGCGGTCGGAGCCTGGGTTCGGGCCCCAGCAGCCCCTGACGTCAGCTGCCCCACTGCCTGCGTCAGAGGGTCAGGCTGCCGGCTAGGGTGGCCTGGACCAGAGGTGCGGGGGGCGGGAGGGGATCTGGACAGGGTTGGATGAAACCCCATGGGTGGCAAAAGGGGTTTCCCTCGGTGCCCGCGAGGAACTCCTGTCGCAGTTACAATGACAACTTGTGCAGTTCCAGGGTACTAGCGGGCAACCCACATTGCAAGCAGGTCCCGGAGTCCAAGATCGCGCGCAGTCTCCCGGACCAAGCCGGGGTAGAGGGTGTAGAGGAGGAGGAGGCCAGAGAGAAACGCAGGGCAAGTCTGTGAGCAGCCAGAGCTTCCTTCCTTCTTCTCGTGTTCGGGTCAGTGTGATGTTGTTTTGTCCCGACTCCAAAGATGCGGACGTAGGAACAGATGGACCCACGGCTTCTGCCTCTGCTTGTCACAGCTTACAAGCTGCACCTGGGTTATTGCTTGCCCGCGTCCTGGTTGCTAGAGACCGCAACTTGTCCTGAGGGGAGACGTTGTTGGGATTTGCCACTGAAGGAAAATGAACTCGACACCGCAGTTAACCAGTGTTTCCTCGCTCCTTCCTCTGCCCTCTGCCCTTCCTTCTACCCCACCTCCTCTTCACCTGTAGTCGAGAATTGAGAACTTCTCATGCTGAAAAGTTCTCAAGATTATGGAAAGGTTTGATTTTCAAAAGGGAATTTAGCCTCTGTGTTACCGAAAGCAATGAAAGTGTCTTTAACATCTGGAACAGCCCAAGTCCTAAGGGCAGGGGACCTGAGTTTGGGAAGTCACTAGTCCAGACTATTGGAATGAGTTTCTTCATTCCTTACTTGAAATGTTGCTCAGAATTGTGTGTGTGTGTGTGTGTGTGTGTGTGTGTGTGTGTGTGATAGTAGCTGCATTTCTCCTTTAATATCCATCTTGTCTTCTATGCCCCAGAACAGGAAGAGCTGATGGCGTCCACTCCTTAAGCAAAGGTTTGAGGCCCAACACTTGACTGTGATTTTCTTCCAGTAGTAAATTCGGGTCCCAACAATATGTCCTGCTTGGTCTCAGGAAAACCCAACACTCAGGTGTGGGAAACTCGGGGGGGGGGGAGCCGCAGGAAACCGCTCCCCAGGACAGCAGCTGAAAGAATTCAGCCATTGAAGGGCTCCAGACAGAGAACTAGACCAAAGGCGTCCCTCCTCCTCCGGCTTCCACCCTGAAAGCAGTCGGAACTCTGGCCAGAGCGAATTTCTCCTCCCTTCACTTGAGAGCAGTCAGAAGGTGCCGTTCTTGTCGCAAAGAGAAGAAAAGCATTTGTAGTAATGCATTTTGAAAAGTCAGAGCTTTGATGACAATGTAATAAAAGGACACCTTTCCAGGAATGGGCCAGTAATTACTGAGGGAGTCACTGCTCCCTTAGAGCAAGGTAGCTTGTGTCCCCCGTTGCAGCGAGGCAGGCTCTCCTGTGAGGCCCGGACGCTGCAGGATCAGCCCCAGGGAGCAGCAGCCTGAACTCTGTGGCCAGCCTGCCTTCCCTTCTGGGTCCCAGAATCTGGGGACGATGAGTCGAACCAAATTAATTCAACACTGGCCAACTTTTAAAAGGCTTTAAAAACCTGGAACTAGCCCATCCTAGTGCGCCCCAGTGCCTGGTGGATATAAATAGTGACAGGCTACTATTTCCTGCCAGTACATAAAACAAACATATATCTGAGCCTCAGAAAAGGTAGTTCGGTCACTAACACTGCCTTCAAGGCATTGCCTGCAGTTAGAATTTCTCCAAACGGAATTTATTAGAATGGTCAACCTTATTTATAAGCATTGCCTCAGAGCAGAGGCCCGAAGGATCTTAGGAATTATTCCAAGGGCTTTTGTTTCGTTTCGTTCCTTGCTTATTTGTTTGTTTAAAAGAGCTAGGAATGTGTCTTTTATGCGGTATCCTTTGCTGCCCTTTTCAGGCAGCGGTCAGCCAGCCGGCCTGACACTTGGTTAAGCCTCAAGACTTACAAAGATCATTTCCTAGAACACTAATTTGAGCAAAATCTGGATTCAGAACGTGGGTTTACACGCCTAGCTCGAACGTCTAATGTATCAAATCCTCGTTAACGAAGGGCCCGCTCCGTGGCCGTGTCAGCCAAAGGTCAGCCCGGTGCAACAGGGCAAAGTGGTTCCAAAGCCCTCTCCCAGCGCCCTGCCTGCCCCTCCCCCCCAAATCCATCTTTCACATTTCAATAATAGAGCACACAGGAGCTCCAACGAGAAATGCCACGGCTGTTTTTCTTTCCTTCCTCCTTTCTTCACATTAGTGGCATGTAAATGACGTGTCCTAAGGCAACTGCTACAAAATTAAGTTTATTTTTTCCAGTGGGAAAGGAGTGGTGTTAGTGGCCGAGGTAATTGTCAAAATGTCCTCTAGAGGCACGTATATTTGAGCAGCTGTAATGCATACAAATCTTAACTTTAAATACTAATTTCACAGCGTTCTAGGAGAAACCGTGAGGAAATCTGGTTGGAGACCTTAGTGATTAGAAGCGGCTTAGGGAAAGAGGTGGCTCCCCTCCCTGCTTCCCTTGTCGGTTTCGAGACACCCAGAAGCCCAGAACGCACTAATTTTTAATAGACAGCGTTGTTGCCCTCAGGGCCAAAGCGGATCCGGGAGAGCGGGCCGGGCCCCTGTTTGCGCCCACGTCGCCCCGTAGCCCCGCTACACTCTGACCACCCTGGGAGCCTCAGCGTCCACGCGGCCCTGCGCCCCAGGCCGGACTGGCTCGGCTGTTCCAAATGAGCCCAACTTCCCGGCGCGCGCCTCAGGCCACGCGCGCGCACGCAGTCGCCAGCCGCGTCCGCTGGGAAGGTGGCGGGCGGGGTCAGGGATGGACTCGACTTACCGGGTCGGGGGGTCTAGATTTCGGGCAAGGTCGGCAGCTGAGAGAGGCCAGGCAGATAAAGTCAGTCCTGCCGGAGACAGGCAGTTTGGGCAGGGCTAGCATGAGTGGGGAACAGGGAAGCGCCTAAGCGGTTCGGGGTCCCCCTTCCCTTAGCTGCCACGTCCCTCGCTGTAGCCTCCAAAGATTAAGATCAGCCCGGCCGCGGGAGGAGCCCAGAAACCCACCAAGCAGCCATTGAATCGAGCCTCCGGGTCTCCAGGGCCCTGGCGCGAACCCCCGGACGCCGGGGGCGGGAAGGGGCGTCCCCACTCTCCGGCGCGGGAGCCCCGGGGCCAGGCGGCTGGGCGAGTCCACCGCCTCCGGACAGCGGCTCGCAGACCCCAGCCCACGCCCGCCCCGCCCCTCCCTTCCCTCGAGCCCTCGGCCGAATGAAAAGGGTTCTTTGGGCCGCGGCCTCTGGGGGAGAGCCGGGGGCCCACGCTGAGCGGGAGCTTTCAGCTGCCAGGGAGCCTCGCGCAGGTCTTCACCGTTCCCTCGGCGAGCCGAGCGGAGAGTCTCCACCGGTCCCCTGTCCCAGTGTTCAATCACAACAGACCCCGACGGTGAAAGGGCTCCTCTGGGGCGGCCTCTGCGACGGGGTTCAAGGAGTCTGCGCCCCTGGTCAGACGCGGGCCCTCTGGCCGTGGGAAGCCTTACACGGGAGAACTGGAGCCCTCGTGGCCCAGCCGCCTTCCTCACAGTGGCAGGGAGGAGGGTGAGTCGCTTCTGCCGGCCTCCGTGGGTCCCGTGCTAGAGGCCCGCGGGCACGAAGAGGCGAGGCCGCACACAGTCCCCAACAAACGCTTTTTTTTTTTTTTTTTTTTTTTTTGGCCCTCCTCGCTTCACTGGGCTGGGGTGAGACTGAGCTCCAAGCCTGGCTAGGAGAATCAGGCCTTGTCTGGCAGGAACGTTTCTAGAACTTATGCGTCAGCTTCAGAGCTGCTGCAGGCTTGGCAAGGGGTGGTGTCAGGTGAAACGACACTGTGGCTCCTGGCGTCTGCAGCTGGCACCGCCGTTGGAGCTGGCTCTAGGTCAGGCTGCACCTCGAACCGGCCGTGACCCAGGCCTCTCCTCTTGGCAACGAGGGACGTGAGAGGTGCGGGCACAGCGAAGTGGCTCTACCGATTCAGTCGAAAGCAAAGTGTAAGGGAGGACTGGAACCTGTTGGCAACATTGCTGCCTTCCCAGAACTCACGACTTTAACGGAAATACACACAGGCCCAGGCGCTGGTGGGAGAGCAGGATGAGCGGGGAACGCCCATGCCCCTGTCCTTTGTGTCAGCCACCCCGTCACACGGGTTATTTACTCCCTCTGGGAACAGAGTATTGGCCACAAATACCAGAGATGCACAGGACTCCAAAAAAGTTAAGAGGAAAGCAACGACCCAATGCCCGGACTCCTGTTTTCCTCAGGAAACCGCTGGTTCCTGGCCCGCAGGCCAGGGCATTTTCTTCCACTGAAAGTATTTGTGAGTCCTGGGGACGCTTGGAGCTTAACCGGACTCTCACCGTGGACACGCGAGCTGAACGCATCCGGGAGGAGACTATAACGGCTCTTCCGGTAACCTGTCCCTAATGCCCCAAATGGGCCCTGGGCGTCTAGGGTAAAGCAGAGGACAAGAGGACATGGAAGCATGGTGACAGGGCAGGGGGAGAGGCAGACCCCAGTCTGGATCTGAGTGCGGGCTGCGCGCGGCCAGGCTCCCCGAAAACAGCCGCGCTCGAGCCGCGGGGCCAGCGGAGTCCAGGGAACGTGGGCTCCGGAGCGCGGTGTGCCGCCTCCCGGCTCTGGGAGGTACCGCGGGAGGGAGCGCCCTGGACGACGGACCCCGGGACCCCCGGGAAGGGGTCTGGAAGCGAGCACCCCGTCCCCCCATCCTCGGGACGGGAGGAGCCAGCGGGACCAATCGGCTCGCGGTTACGATGGCGGCGCGGCCGCCGCAAGTTGCTGGAGCCTGTGCTGGCATTGTGGACTCACTTAAACCGGCGCGGTTTGAAAACAAACACGTGTAGCTTCCCCGCCGCACTATTTTGGGAGCTCGGCCAGAGCCTTTCTCAGGCCGAAGCCTCCGCGAGGCTCCCTCCGCAGCCGCCACGGGGCGGGGACGCGTCATGCATATTCATCAGCACGTGGAGCGGCGGCGGCACGGGCGCGCATGCGCAGTGCCCTGCCGCCGGCCGGCCGGCGGCGGCGGTTCGGAAGCGCCCCGCGGAGCTGCTGGGCTGCGGGCGGCGCCCGAGGCGGTCAGACCCCGGCTGCCCGGCCTCGGCGGGAGAGCCCCGAGGGAGTGCTGCGGTTTTCCTCCGCACCCTCCCCTGGGTCCCGGGTTTCCATACTTTTTAGAAAGAAATTCTGGGGCAAAAATTTCTCTTTACACAAGCCCCACTTCACCCTGTGCTTTCTTCTGGGTTCATCTTCCTTCACAACTTTGGCTTTCTTTGCCAGATGGTAGGATTTTCCCGGATGGAAAGAAGAAGGAGAAGAAGAAAAAGATCGCAACACAGTTTGACCTTCTCTATCTGTTTCTGTCCTCTCTTTTCTGTAGCTTACTGGGAACGGTTACAGAAAAGATAGAAGTAAAATAACACTTTTGTTTGTCCAGCTCGAATACCTCGGAAGCAAAAGCGACGGTTGTTCACGATAAGGCAACAAGCGCCGCGTCCCCGCGCTCAGGGGCTGATTGTTGCGTGTGCTCTAGGTCGGAATATCACCGTACAACCGCCACGACCTATGTGTTCTCCTGCCTGGGCTTTCAGAGTTGCCCACAACCAAAGAAATCCGATTCCTCAGTCTTGAAGAACTCACCTCTAGTGTGGCATCAGCGGGAAACTTCATACTGTTTTATCTTGTCAGTCTGCAGTGGAAATCGACCTTAGGAACTGATGACAGATTCCAGCTTGCAGCGTAAAAATAGCCCCCAGTTTGGCCTAGTGTGTTTCCTAGGGCTGAGAGACCTGACCCAGCCACCCGTGCATAGATTAGAGAGCATTGTTCGTACTCTGTGCACATTACACTGTGTGCGGTAGGCTCCGAGAAAGAGTTTGAAGGTGACATGTTGAAAGTTGTTAATGCTTTCCTTAACCTTCCCCCAAACTAATCGTTATCATTCAAAAAATAGAGCGCTACGTAATTACTCCATAAAACCTTAACATTCTATATCTAACCACTTGAAAGAGGTATATATTACAAGTGGTAAGTGGGATGATTTAAAAAGAACCAAAAGCACTATGAGTAAATCAAGGCTTTCCTGATATCGACGGGAAGAACCTCTCCACTGCCACCCTATTGTCAAGAATTTTAAATCTGAACAAGGTGATATCAACTGTAACCACCTTTACAAAAACAACACCATTTCCCATGAGACGAACACACAGCTATAAGAACTACATTTGATACTAGAAGGAGGTGAGAACTTTACCTAGAAAGGAAGAGAAATTGCTATTTCAAGTTGGAGAAAGGAAAGAAATGTAAATTGGGAATGTGTAAAATCTGCTGTCTTTGTATCTAGTCCCCAAATGACTAAGGAAACAAATACCTTCATTATGAGTGTGCCAGACTACAGTTACATCATATAAAACATATTAAACTGAATGTAATCCTTAAGACCTAGGACTTTCTCCAAGTCACCTCCTATATTCGGGTACCAACTCCAGCAACATTAACTCAAAGAGATGCCAGGACACTGATTTGCTCCTTGGCTTTGAAAGAGAACTTATAGAAGGTTTGGGGCTGAATGATCTATTTGCCAGCCCTTAAAAGTTCTCAAAAAACTTCACAATCAACAAATAATAGCATCTAAATGCCAAGCCCATCAGCAAAGAAGGTTGTGTTATTTATTTAGTCAGCTAAAGCCAAAAAAATTTTTTTAAAAAGATAAACAGATGGGGCAATTGAAAGGTTACATCTTTCTTTTGGAGGTGGTTTGCTTCTTAAAGGTTAACCTGAATGCTTGACTTTAAAAAATCAAAATCATCAGCTGCAAATGCTTAAAGCAGGTGGGGGTAGCTTTTGAAGAAGAAAACAAAGGATCAGAAATGTTTGAAAATTACTTAGCCCCCATTTAAATGGTGCTTGTATATTTATATGCTTGCTCTATGAATGTACACACACATACCACAACTCATTTCTCTTCATTTCTCAAATAGGATTGCTGTACTCAAGGCATTTTTTTGTTGACACAAAATACCATTTTAGTAACCTGTGAGGTGTTCTAATCATTTGATAGCACCAGAATACAATGTAGTCACAATGTGAACCAGCACAGCCTTCTGTCTAAATCAAAATTCACAGCTACATATAGATACCAGCCATTTGCAGTATAGTCTGCTCCTGTTAAATAGAGTCTGACAATATATTTCTCTGCTCACATTCATGTATTTCAAAACCTAATAGCCCATGAAGAAAAGTATGAAGAATACATCTCAAGAAGCAGACATTAAAGGTACCAGCAAAATAATACACATCTAAGTTTGAAGCATTATTTTAGGTGACTTACATCATTAGTGACTTTTTCTTTGTGGTGGACGTTTTAAGAGTATACAGGAAGGGGTTTAAATGTTGGTTTCTGTTTAAAAAGTTCCTTTAGTGTGTGAGATTATTCATATATATATATACACACACACACACACACACAGGATTCCTCAAATTAATTGACCTTCAAATAAAGATTTGAAAATTGAAGTAGTATTGAAATAAAGTTACCTCTAAAATGTATTTTAAAATATTCTACATAAATTACACACCCGTCATAAGGTGATGTTTACCTATTACACTATGATTAGTGTAAAAGAAGCACTAAGTAACAAACTATGAGCCATTTATAATT
Source organism: Thryonomys swinderianus (assembly GCA_004025085.1). NCBI lineage: Eukaryota > Metazoa > Chordata > Mammalia > Rodentia > Thryonomyidae > Thryonomys > Thryonomys swinderianus. The sequence continues at coordinate 87,329 of PVIC010000570.1, read as the reverse complement.
TCAGATTTGAAGAAAAGTGTATTTAAGGATGGTCAAAGCAAAAATAAATTCGTCATTTTCTACCTTCTTGAATCCACTGAAATATTACACATGACCTACTGTGGTTATCAGTATCATTCTTTTTACCAAGTTTCCAGACAGTCTTATCTCTACTGAAAAGGGAAAAGGTTATTAATTGAGCAGTTATCCTTCAAATGAAGGTGAGCTATCTTTAATCCTCTTTCTATTTTTAACAATGAGGCTTAACATCTCCAGTCACTTCAAATACTATCCTGCTCATCAATTACTAAATTCCAAAGTTGTATGGGGCTGGCTCTTGGTCTCAGAAATTTTTGGAGCTACCAGTAACTCCAGCTTAAGTGTTGACTCAAGATCTTAAGTCTCAGCAAATTTTGCAAGGTGGCGCTCTTTTCATAAAAGGCCAATGTTACTGTGAAAATCACAATAATATTTTTTTTAATGCTATGGTCAGTTTGGTGTGGGCCAACAGGTACACCAGAGCCCTTCCTCATTAAATAAGACTTTGCTGACTAAAAGTGACAAACCCAAAAAGAAGAGATGAAAGAAACAAGTCAATAAATGTTTTCAAAGAGTGTAACATTTTTATTTTGTAACTGCTCAGTGGTATAATCTGAAAAATTAATATCACTTTAAAACAGATAGAAGGCTCTTCAAGGGCTCTCATACTCTGCCCTGTGATTTCCTGAGCAGCCACTGTACAGTGCAAGTCTTAGATTCATGTTGCTCCCGGCCTACAGTGAGGTCAGTTTCCGCAGGCAGCTTTCAACACTGCGGCTCCTGAGCAGCCATAGCCGAGGGCCTGATTTGTGATCTCCAGCTACGCTGTCTGCCTAATGGGGCGATCATGCAAGCTACAACCAGAGACAAAGAAGCCTGCGTTCCTACCAGTGAAGCTAACTTCGTGGAAGCAGCATAGCTTGCAAATCTATCAAACTAAACTGCAAGAAAGACAATCTGATTTAGAGAAAAGGCGTTCTGCTACAGTCATTAAGCACAAGTAATTTAGATTTTTTATATTGTCTCCTCATTTACAAATTTACTGTATCAACGCCAGCCAATGGAACGAATTTCTTAAGTAAATGAGAAATAAATAAAAGAGATAGAAAGATAATCAAATTACATAATTCTTTTCTCTAGATGTATTTTTGAAAGAGCTAATAACAGTAGCAAAATTATAGGAATAATATCATAGGAAGTAATTAATTTAAATTAGCATCATGTTTTAAAAAACATAAGTGAAACGCTTTATGGACGTTTACTTTTATACAAAAAAAAGGAAGGCCTGGAATAGCATGCATCGACATCCTTGAAAATTAGTTATGGCCATAAATGCTTTAATTGAAGGCAGCAATTTAAAATATGACATTGTAAATCTGCAAAGCAGTTGCAGATCTAGGAATTGAATTTGGGGGACAGCAGAGCCCATGATGCAAGTTCATTTGCAACACTGCCGAGTGAGTCCCTGAGCTTCCCACAATCCGCCTACATTAATATTGATGTCGCCTGTGCAATCTATTTCTGTTATTTTTATGGTTGTTATTCTACATCTGCAAAGGTCATTTAAATTATACTGCGGCCGAAAATTTGTTTCATAAATTTTGATATAAATACTAATTACACCCTCTCGGAGAACCAGCAGGGTAGCATTCATTTATCACGTTTATATGACCTACCATGACAGAAAGGGAAGGCAAGAGAGGAGACTGGGGAGCTTCCCCAGCGAACCCTAAGACTGGCAGAAGAGGCAGCAGGTTGCTGAGGGGGCGAGGGAGTGTGAAGAAGAAATTCCTGCCACAGTCACGGAGATTTAAGAATCTTTAATAATGTACGAAAGATTACCAAACAGTTCTGGAAACTAAAGTGTACATACGAGTTTTTCTAGCCATAAATATTGAATAGCTGTAACATGGGGTAAACCGGCCCTTTACATGCGGATAAATATGGAAACTAGGAATTATATACATATGTGGTTGTATCTTTTGCCAAAAGCAACGGACAGTTATAGTTTATATCTTTTTAATATCACTTTACATAAACAAATGGAACAGTTTGACACGCAGATCCAGGCTATACGAATTCATGACAGGACGTGAAACAACGTTTTACTGCACTAAAGTACTTAAGACTTTGGGACGAAATGTTTGCACTTTATACAAAAAAAAGCACATTAATACCAATAATATTCTGTTAGGTCGACGTGGAGACTGTAACCGTACAAAGTAATTCACATTTTGGTACACATTTACTAGAACATTCTTGCCATTCAGTACAAACAGTTGGCTTTCGGCCGCCCACCCCTCCCCCTCCCTCCCCGGCCCCTCCCCCCAATGCAAAGACCATAACGCCACGATCCCACCCACCCGCTCCAACCGAGATAGAACTATTTACAGAATCCAACAGAACAGTTTGAAGCTAATAATTCTGTATTTACAAGAAAGCAAAGAAGAAGAAAAGAAAAGAAAAAAGCCGAATCCCCAAAAAGCCTGTTTCAGTCTAACAAGAAATTGGCCCTTGGGGTTGGCGGCATTTGGTCAGGCGGCCTCTTCCTCCTAGACCCCCCCTCCTGCACCTCGGCTACCAAGGCTTTGCCAAAAAAGAAAAAGAAAAAAGGAAAAGAAAAATAATAATAATTAAAAAAAGGAGAGAAAGAAAAGGAAAAGAAAGTGAAACATTTTAAGGTCTGATGCTTCCTCTCTCTCCCTCGGTCCTGGGTCTAGTGAAACAAAATAGGATTGCGGGGTCTGTGTTGGGGGTGCTGCTCTCACTCGCAGGGCTCTTTCGGTAATGTGTCTACGCGTGTGCTCAGTCTCTTAAATAGTGTTTGGTTCGGTGTTTTGTTTCTGATTTTAAACGTACCATTCGTTAAAATTGGAAGAGAGCGCGCTGTGGCCGGCTGTGTGGTGCACCGCGGAGGAAGAGGGTGACAGGGAGCTGGCGGCCGGGTTGTCTGTGGAAGGGGACACGATGGTGGGCGGCGTGGAGGACTCGTAGCCCGAGCTGGCGGCGGGCGAGGGCTGCGAGCCCTGAGAGGAGGATTCGTGGACCTGTGGGAATAAAGTTGCGTTTTGACAGAGATAAGGAGCCTGCACGGGGGCCACCCAGGCCGGCGAGGGCAGCGCGCCCCCCTCCCCAGGACCCGCACCCGGCCCCACGCCGGCCCGGCTGCGAGGCCGCACTCGGGGAAGGACAGCGTCCCGGCACCCGCCTGAGAACGGAGGCCCGGGAAGGGGGCGCTCAGAGCGGGATGGTTCGCCCCCTCCACGCTGCTTGCCCAAGTTCCGGGGGGCGAGTGCTCTGGCTGGGCGCGGGCCCCCAGCTCCCCGGCTCGGAGCTGCCGGGCCTCAGGGCGGCAGCGCAGGCTCCACCGAATTCATCTGCGGCCTCTGCCGAGGGCTCACTTTTCTTCTTTTGCATTTCGGCACCGCGGACTTAAAGCAGCCGGGGAGCTCCGGGGCGCTCTCCCGGGTCTGCCCAGCCCGGGGCCTCCGAGCGCAGCTGCTGGCCTCCGGCCTCCTCCAGCCGAGGCCGCCCCTCGCCGCCCGCACCCGGCCCGAGCGCGCGGAGGGCGGCAGCCCGGAAGGCGGGCGGCCAGAGCGCGGCGAGTACCTTCATGTGTTTCCGCAGGGAGCTGGGGTGCGTGTAGGACTTGTCGCACATCTTGCACAGATACGGCTTGTCGCTCGTGTGCACGTGCATGTGCTTCTTTCGGTCGCTGCTGTTAGCAAAGCGCCGGTCGCAGCCCTCGAACTCGCACTTGAAGGGCTTCTCCCCTGGTGTGAGAGGCGAGAAGGAGAGGGGTCTTATTAGAACCAACCATCTGGCCGTTTTCTAAAGCTTTCAGAGGAAAAATACATAAATAAATAACAATAAAAAGCCAGCAGCCGCTTAGCACTTTGCAATCTTACAAGTTCCAGGCTTCGCTGTACACGTATCTGCAGTGAAATACAAATACCCAACCAACTCCCCACTGTAACAGATCTCCAGTGCACGTTCAGGCTGCGCTGGTGGGATAACAATTGGAGCAGTGAATTTATAGCTCGCAGAGCAGCAGCAGGCGTGCTGCCCGAATGCTGGCTCTCCGGCCCAGGGCTAGACACTCGATTTGGGGGTCCAACCTAGCTCCTGGGTTCTTGTTTTAGTCCAGAATGGATCCTCCTGCCGTTTTGCTCAACTCTCCTCCCTCCACCCACCCCCGCCCTGACACTCCGCGCCCCCCCCCCACTTCCCCCACTCGACCCCCTACAAACATTCACACTTTAGGCGCCACAGATTCGTGCCAGATTCAGGCGCTGAAGTGAAACTTCCCAGTGCCCGGTTCTTAGACCTAACCCCTGTGGACCCAAACGGAGAAGGAGACTCTGGTTTCCCCTGCTTTTGGGTGCCAGGGGCCTAGAGTCCTGCCGGCCTTAGCCTGTAACTGAGTTGCCGGGAACTTTTTTTTTTTTTTTTAACAGCTCCTCCTAGCTTTATTTTTAGAGGCCAACGCGGATACCCAATATTCTAAAAACACCCCCCACGGAATCGGAATCTACATGACAAAAAACGACTTCCTCGCCCTTCACGGATTCCCTTCACCCCTCAAGCCCTCTCCCAAGCCGTGACTTAAAATTGGGCTTTTCATATAAGCGTAAACCTTACAAAAAAAAACCCTCGGTTGCAAATTACTGGACTTCTTTCACCACTCCTCTTGTCTTTCGGTCTTTTTCTGTTTTGTGGCTTTCTCTGTTCCCCCACTCAATCTCAACTTTTTCAGCCCTTTCTTTTAACAGAATCCTCGGTGATGTCGTGGAGAGGGGCACCGATCACAAGCAAGCGTTTAGTTTGTCTGCAGCTGGAGCAGCCGGCGCCTCCTGGGGCCGAAAGGCGACCACCTCACCCGGCTCGCTCGGAGCGCGGCAAGGGCCCTGCGCGCCAGGCTTGGTTTCCTGTTCTCCACAACCTGTTTATCCCTCGTTTAAAACATCTATAATCCCCGATCCTTCTCATTCGCCGCCCTCTCTCAGCTTTTATATAATCTCAAGCCCTGAACTAAAACCAGCGCGCACTCCTGCCGCCTGCCTGACGCCCGGATCCCAGTGAGGCTGGCTTCTTGGCTTCCAGCCCCAGACTTGGGGATTCCGGTCGCAGGCCCGGGATGGGGAAGGGTGTCTACAGCGGTTTCCGTACCTGTGTGCGTCCTTTTGTGGATCTTTAGATTCTCTGAGCGTGCGAAGACCTTGCCGCAGCCGGGGAAAGGGCAGGGGAAGGGCTTCTCGCCCGTGTGCACGCGGATGTGGTTGACCAGTTTGTATTTGGCTTTGAAGGGCTTGCCCTCGCGCGGACACTCCTCCCAGAAGCAGATGTGGTTACTCTGCTCCGGGCCGCCGACGTGCTCCACCGTGACGTGCGTGACCAGCTCGTGCATGGTGCTGAAAGTTTTGTTGCACGACTTTTTGGGGTTGGCCAGCTGCTCGGGCTCAATCCACTTACAGATGAGCTCTTGCTTGATGGGTTGGCGCATGTAGCGGAAGAAGGCGCCGGCGCCGTGGTGCGCGGCCATGTTCACGTTCATGGGCCCGTAGCCGTGCAGCTGCGGCGCGGCGTAGTGCTCGGAGCGCGGGCTGGTCACCTGGCCGTACTGCTCCGGCCGCGGGTACATGTCCCCCGAGAAGCCGAGCCGCATCTGCCCGTTGACCACGTTGGGTGACGCGTGGCCCGTCGCTTGCTCGTGAAGCCCGGGGAAGAGAAGGTGCCCCGCGGCGTCCGTGTGGCCGTGCGGGCCCCCGAAGCCGCCAGCCGAAGCAGCGAAGAGGCTGTGCTGTGCGCTGGCCGCCGCGGCCGCGTCGCCGAAACCCCGGTTGCGGAACAGAAAGTCCCGCGTAGAATTGAAAGCCGCGCTGGAGTAGGAGCCGACGTGGCCCGGGTGGTGGTGATGGCCCAGGGCCGCCGCGGCCGCGTAGCCCGGAGCCTGCGACGTGAAGGCCGTCTGTCCGGCCGAGGCCAGCTCGTGCGAACTGGGGTTCAGCTTGAAGGCGCCCATGCCGTCGGCGAACGGGTTGATGCCCAGGCCCACGTCTCGCTCGGCCACGTCGCCCGCCGAGTGGTGGCGGGACGCGCCGAAGGTGGTCACGCCGATCGCAGGGTACTGGGGGCCGGCGTCCAGGAGCATCGTGGCTGCTCCGGGCGAGTCCCGGCCTCCCCCGCCCCCCCCACCCTCGCCTGCCGAGGAGGGAAAATCGGGAGGAGGAGGATCGGAGGCGGAGGAAGAGGAGGAAGAAGAGAGGAGGGAGGGGGAGTCGACCCACCTAGCGAAGTCTTAGCCTGCTGCCAGCGGCGCGGCGCGTCCCGGCGCCCGCCCGGCCGAGCTCCGGGAAGCCGGACGGCTGCGGGCAGAGAGTCGGGCGGGCTCCGGCGCCCGCCGCGCAGACCCGCCGGCCCGGCTCGCACTTCCTCGCCGCTCAGTCTCTGCCGAGGGGGCCTCGCGTCAAGGCTGCCCAGGGAAAGGCATGCGACATCTCAGCCCCCCAAAAAACTTCCTCCCGGATTTGTGGCATAGGGGAGCGTGAGCGCCGGAGCCACGACTGCTCGCCTCGCTCCGCCGCGCGCCGCGCGTCCCTCCTCACTCCTCCACTGCCCTCGTCCTTTCTTTCCAGTCTCTCCCTCTCCCTCTCTCTCTCTCTCTCTCCCTCTCTCTCTCTCAAGCTCGCCTCTTCGCTCCTTCACTCTCCTTTTTTCCCCTCAGCTTTTTGCAAAAAAAAAAGAAAGGGGGGGGTAAGAAAAAGGCAAAGAAAAGGCGCAAATCATGCACAATATTGTCTTTTGCGGTTTATCTTCCTGGGGAGAAACTTTCACCTCCTCAGCCGGGCGGTGAGCGCGAGACTGATAGCAGCAATCATTCCTGCAGATAAATGAATTGAAAGGACGACACCGTCCCCCCCTTGATGAATGGGAGCAGGGGGAGGCGTCACGTGCTGCTGTCGCGCGCGCTGATTGGTGGGCCCGCGCTCCCCCCGCCCGCAGTCGCCGCGCCAACGGAGGGCGCGCCGAGGCGCCGCGCGCAGCTCATTGGCCCGCCCGCCTCATCAATCCCAGGTATTGTAAAGCGCTTGACATCCCCTTTTGACAAACAGAGCTGCCAGGAGTAGCAACTTTTTTTTTTTTTATCCAAATTTTTTGCCCTCTTCTCACGGAATTTTTTTTCTTTTTCTTTTTCTTTCTTTTTTTTTTTTTTTTTGCCGTGATTCCTTTCACTTCTCATAGTCCCATAGTCATAATCTCTCTCCCTTTGCTTCCCTTCCTGTCTCTCCCTCTGTCTCCTTCCAGTCTCTCTCTGTCTCTGTCCCTGTCTCTGCGCGCGCGCGCACACACACACACACACACACACACACATACACACCCGCCCCAACCGCTGAGCGATTAGTGGGTAGAGACTCCGGGATTCTTGAGAGCTGGAGGCGTGAGCCGAGCTGGTAAACACAGCAAAGGCACTTCCAGAATGTCCCGATTCAGCAACTTTCTTTTCTTTCTTTTCTCCTTTTCCTCCCTTCAAGGGCAGCAAAGGAGGCTTTTGTTATTTGCTTCTTTTGAAGTTTGCTTCCTTCTTGCCTGGTCCTTTTCCTGTTTATAATTTAAGATCTCAGGAACACTAGGGAACTCCACTCTTTACTAGAAATACAATCTTTCAGTGTAACCGCTAGCCCCAATTTTTCTCACTTTTATCAAATCAGGGTTCTTCTTGATGCCTCACACACACACACACACACACGTGGACTAGAAAATTCTTAACTTTCAGGGTAATTCTGGTTTGTTGGTTTGAGGTTTATGTTTTTGTTTTGTAATGAGAAACTGAAAACTCTCTCTCTCTCCCTCTCTCTCTCTCTCTCTATCTCTCTCTCTCTCTCTGTCTCCCTTTCCCCTGACTGCCCCCACTAACCCCTCCCTCTGCACTCCTGTTCCCACTCTGGGCCCCTTTCATTCAGGTAAAACTGTAAATTTCCCAACACGCCATTGTCCGTGTGGGCTACCCAAAGCTCCCCAGAGATCCCCGAATACTTTTTTAGTATTTAAATCCTCGATAGATAGGACCAATGTAAATTTTGTGACATTCAAACCTTTTCTAGTTCACAAATCAGTCACCCTTGTCACAGTTATTGAAATTCCGCAACTCGCCACACCAGGACGGTGGAAAAAGCGGGCGCGGTCTTTGTTGCCGACCAGGCTTTTGATCGCCAGAGAAAATTTACTTACCTTCAGATGAGTGAGCAGAAAAAGAAATAACACTCCCTTTGATTTAGTTAGGAAAATGCAGACATTTGGATTCAGTGCAAACATACAACACTCGCTTGTTTTCGCGATGCGGCCCTCGATTAACCTGTCTTTGCCCAGCGCAAAGTCTATTCAACAACTGCGCGTAGTTGCTTTTTGTCCCATCCACAAAGAGCCATTGACTATATATTAAAATGATTGTTGAAAGGTAGAGGAGTATGGCCCTTAAAAGCAGGAAAAAAAAAATCCCTGTGACTCAATCAATTAAACCGAGCAACATTTATGCATTTCAAAAACTGCACAGAGATGCGGGGGGTGGGGTGGGGAATGAAGGTTGCATTTCTCCTCAGCTCTGTTTAAAACCCAGCAGCTTGGCCCAGGGTTTAGCCAAAGCGTCTGCATATTCATTAGTTCTAATTATTTTCTAGTAAGGAAAACACAAAAAGCCAAGAGTCGGAATCCTTCAATTTGCCCTTTGTTTCTAACTTCATTTGGCTTCTTTGCAGCTGAATCAGAGCCCTAAACTCTCTTTCCAGACAAAGAAACCTCCACTCATCCTTTCACTGGCAGCCGGGATAGGAAACTCACCAGTGCCCCGGCGAGAGCGAAATGAAAATGAAATTTCCCCCCTGTTGCCAGCTCTGGCTTCCCGGGCTTGGAGGAAGGCAGGGTCTGCCGCGGCCACCCCTCGCCTTTCTTCTCTCCCGGTATCCTCCAGGACGAGGTTCTGGTTTGGGGAAGTCAGGCTGGGCTGCCCCTTCCCTATGCTCTCTCCGCTCAAAAGTCGACGGTGTGTCTCGGATGGTTTCCTCGTGGCTGAAAGGAACTGGCAGAGTATTTGTCCTGAGGGATAAGAATACTGAGAGGAGTTCTTTAAAAAGAAAAGAAAAAAATTGCAGTGTTCTGTACCCAGCAACAAGTCAGAGTTCAGCAGCCCACCATTTTCCACTAACTTTGAATGGAACTCAGTGAGGAGTAGAGGAAGGGGTTCGATTGTGTTTAAAAATATATTATATATTGTACTTCTTTTAAAAATACTAGAACTGCTCCATTGTTTCTAGTACCTACAAGGGGGACTTAAATACTGGAATTGTGAAAACCTTATTTGCAAAGAGAAGTTTCTCTGGAGCCTGTACTGTCGCTGTCACGAAGGAGAACAAATATTCAACCCACCTCGCCTGTCTTTCACAAAAAAAAAAAAAAAGGAAAGAAAGAAAGAAAGAAAGAAAGGACGGAAGGAAAAAAACCAAGGGAGAGACCTGAGGGGGGAGAGTAGCCGCCGGGAGGGGGAGGGCAAATAATTCTTCAAAACAGAAAAGTCAGTCTTCTCTTCTCCAGTCTGTGGACAATCCAACCGGGACATTGACATGAGGGTATTCTTAAGAAACCCGTCCAAATACACAGGGTAAGAGTGAATGTGAGGGAAAAAAAAAAAGTTGTGGGTTGTAGAAGTTATCAAGTGGGATTTGCGGCGCTCTCTGCAGGAAACGCGAGCGGCTCCAGTTCAAAGCCACATGCACCAACGTGACATATAAGCCATTAAAATATCATCCTGACGGCTCATTTCTGCTTCATCATACATTCCCTAACTGCTTTCCGAAAGCTGGAAAAGGAGACATGAAGGATGACCGCCTCGATGGAACCACAAAAGAGAGGCTTGGAGGGGTCTGCGGTCCCCCCTCAGCGACCCCGAAGTGATGTGCACAAATGAGGCGATGCTGGCAACAGGTGGAGGAGGGTAAGTGCCGAGGTCCAGGGGGCAGAGAGGAGAGAGACTTGTGTCCCAGGAGCGAGGCAGGCGCCCACGGGGGGCCTTGGCACCCACACCCTTCTGGGGGAAGAGGCCCAGCCAGATTTCCCCCATCTCCTCCTCCCTTGGGCCCCCAACCTCTCACGCAGGCCCCACCCCACTGGCTAGGAGGGGGAGGGGGCCCTCCACAGAGGGGCAGCGTTGAGAACGAGTCCACCCCTTCCTCTCAGGAGGAGGGGGCGCTGGAAGGACCAATGGATCTCCTACTGACACGGCACCAAAACCAGTGGTTGCCCGCCTGTCTTGCCTCCCTTCCTTGTAAACTGCCTGGGTGCCCCACCGTGGGCGTAAGAAGGGCACAAGCGGCCCGCGCTTGAAGAGCGCAGGGTGGGTGCTGGGGAGCTGGGGTGGGGTGTTCCTGACGGGGGGCTTCTCTGCCCACTCTGTACAGGGATTTCGGGGACAGTCTCGGCTCGTTCTCCCCGGAGTCAAAACGCCAAGTTAGAATGGCTGGCGACGCGGTGAGGGAACTTCTGGTCCTCTGAGGATGCCGGAGGCCCCACCGCGGACGGCTCGCTCCGTGCCCGGCTGGCGCTGGTCCTGAGCTGACCGCTGGTTTCGCTGGTGTCAGCGAGCTGCGGGCTGCGGGTTCCGGACTTGGCTTGTTTTCTCTCGGGTGTGAATAGAGCCCCACGAGCTCGCTGGGGAGCAGGCCGCAGCCTCGAGGGTTCTCACCGCCACCCTGACTCGGGGGCACTGGAAATTAGGGGCAAGTAGAAGGCAGCAGAACTGGGCTGTGAGCGAGAGGCAGCACTCCTTCGAAAGCTGAACTTGGAAGTTTGGGGTTGACGAATGGCCCTCAGGGGCGGTTGGGAGTTGGCCAAGTCTCAGAAATGGAGAGGAGGCTCTGGAGGGCTAAGTTCCCGCCTGCAAGCCTCCGCGGCGGGAAACTCCCTTTGGATTCCCAGGTCATATTTCTCCTACTTTTCCGACGGTGCTGGCCTGGTAGCCACCCGCCGCTGAGCCGGTTTCCCTTCCTCTAAGTCTGGAGCCTGGATTCTGGGGACCCGCAGGTGACCTACTGGTAGAAACTTTGCTCTGGACACTTAGGTGGCCCAGCCTTCAGCACAAAGCTGGTGGAAACCTGAGCTCTGTCTCTAGACAGCAAGAGAAGGAAAAGGGCGCTTCCCCAAGCCCCGTCTTTCAGCTCAGCATCCTGGAGCTTCGGGGCTCCAAGGAGGGTAGCCAGGGAGGCACGGTGCAGCTGGTGAGGGCAGGCAGCCCACAGAGGCCAGTCGCAGGTTTGGTCTTCGGCTTCGTAGCTCTCAGCCGGCCTCCGGCTCCCGCTAGGGCCGAGCTATATGGAAGAGGAAGGCGCGGCGGGACAGGCTGCCTGTGCTTATATCGCAGTCCAGCAGCTCAGAAGCCCAAGTCGCCAGCTGCGGCTGACCTCTGACCTTGGGGACGCCTGTGCCAAGTAGGTCGGCCCCACAACATGGAGCTTCTGTTGCCCTAAATAGTCACTTTTGCACCTCCCACCGCCCCCCTTTCTTGGCTCTGGTCAAGCACAGTCCCCCACCAAGGGTCCCAGGCACCCTGTCCGCTTCTCAAGGTTTAGGGAGGAAGGGAGGAGATTCCAGTATGACCGCAGGTCGTGCTCTGACTTGTTCGGTGGCTGGCGGATGCAGCAAGACCATGTCAGGAGCGAACACTTGAGGAAAATCAAGCCGAGCCCTGCTCCAGGCTCCTAGATCCTGGGGACCTGGGGCCTGGGTGCCCAGGGGGTGCTGCCAAGTTGTAAAGCTCCTCGTAACTGAGCTTGACGCCCTGCTTGCTAAGCGGTGTCAGAATAAGATCCAAAAGAGATGTTCACCCCGGTTCCCAGCGCAGGCCAGGTAACTGAGCCGTGGCAAGCTTCTTAAGGTCTCCGTGGCTTGCTTTTGTCTGACCTTTGCAACACTTGTTTGCAACCGCCCACAAAAACAGTTTGCGGTTTGCAATGGACAAAGGGCTGACAAAACCTGGGGACAGAAGGGACCCAGACCTATTAAAACTTGGGCTGGGGCAGAAGTGGGTGGACGGAGATCTCTTGGGAACCTCACACCCATTTCCCTCAGAAGCAAAAAAGTAAATTCTATTATTGCCAACCAACCAGGATTTGTCGGTGCCAGATACCCTGCCATGAGGAAATTTCAGAGCGAGGACACCCAGCATGCTGCCTTTCTGTAGGAATGCAAAGTTGGGTCTCCTTTCTTTCCTGATCTGTGCTGGAAGGAGCTTATTACCTTGGGGAAACGATGCCTTTTGGTTAGAAAGAATTGAAAATAAATAAAATCCTCTGGGAAAAGGTGAGTTTACCCTTATCACATCTCAGGAGTGGACATAGGAAAGATGGGAGAAGGGGAGGTGGAAACAAGCGAGTTGCGATGCAGGTTGGGGGTGCAGGGGACAGAGAAAGACCTTTGAACACAGGGAACTGGATACCCTTTGAGATAGCACAGCCTCAGTTGAATTTGGCCTGTGGTTCAACAAGTTAAACAACTGCTTGTTCTATGGGCTGGAGTGTCAAGACAGGCAGACAGTCTTCATTGACAGAGGGCTCGCTGTGTTTGTCCAGCCTCAGACCTTTTGAATGACTGTTTGTCTTTCTAGGCCAAATTGAGAGTGGGAACTAGGTGGATCGCCTCTGGCTGCTCCACCGCCTCTAGCAAGAGTTCCTCAGGATGCTCACATGGATTTAAAATGGCCCAAAGCTCAGTAGTTCCAGCCACTGACATGTAATGCATGCATCTTGAAGAGGTGTTACCGGTCACCTTCTGAACTGTAAAACAGGGTTATCCTGGATCAAACTGTTACTTTTTTAAAATTTGGCGAATTATATATTAACACTAAAGATTTAACTAGTGGAAGCTCCTAAATGGGTCTGGGGCATGTGGGTCATCTGAAGCTGAAAGATTCCACACCATCACAGACAGAGCAGAATATTAAACTCCGCAAAGAAATTTGGGCTTCTCTCGGCTGTAACACATACAAATAAGATTTTAACCTATTAACTAACCTCTTGGAGAACAGACCTGACCATACCTCACTAAGCTTAAATAATACAATTGAGTGAACAATGAAGTGTTCTCATATAACAATTTCAAATTTTAGAAGTCATTTTTTAACACTAACCAAAGGTCTATTTATTTCTAATTGCAAAGCAGAACAACATAAAAATTTTGGGTAAGAGTCTAGCTGGAAAAGTATAATTTTTAAGTATTTTTTGTCGTCAAGATCATATCATTTTGTAATAAATATGAGTAGTTCCAACAGAGTCCTTTTTCTTAGATTCTAAATTTTAAAATGGTCAAAGAAAGACTGAAAGACTGTTTTGCAGGTCAGTACCTTCTCTCATTCCATGGTCAGCCACAGAGTCTCACCATAGAACACCTATGAATTGTTTAATGACTGTCCCTCTCTTCTACCCTAACAGGCTCAAAATCAGAAAATGAGATACAAGACCTCATTGGTGATGAGGAAACGATTACGGCTTTACCGAAATACCCTGAAAGAGTCCAGTAAGTGAACATCCTTTTAAAAATATTATTCACTGAAGGAGTGGGACTTTTTTATTGCTTTGTTTTTGCTCTGTGTATGTAGAAGGCTTTTTACCTTTTAGTTGTGCCTAGTTTTGAGTTTAGGTGTATTTCTTAAGTTGAAATGAAACTTAGAACAACACCTTGGGGTTCGATACATTTGCACACAAATCAATGACACAACATCCCACCAGCAGCCGGCTAATCCCCCTCAATGCCCACTCATCTGGACGTTCTAGAATTAATATTTGACGACTCTCTCATTGAAACAATCACCCCTGACCTTCTGCAATTCCACTGTCACATTATTCTATGACATATTCATCTTGAATTCATTTCCGGACGATTTGATTGGAATGAGGGTTGACATGTATTGGCTTCCATGAAAGAGGCAGACTTTGATCTTGGTGATGGGGTTTACATGATATGCATCATCTTTACCAGGGACACCAGCCTTCTGCAATGTGGTAGTGACTATGTTCCCACAATGTGGTATCTGAACAGGGAGGGAGTGACTGACAGCCTCTCTGTCAGGAATACCTTCATTGTGAGGAATTTAATTTAATATTCCATTTAAAATAAGCATATGATTTAAGGTTCTATGTTTTCCCTTCCAGGCTTCTAGTTTTCCTCATTTCAACCACACACACCACTAGCTAATTGTTGCCTCCAAAGATGTTCCCTTGCTGGTAGGCAAAGCAACCTTCTTAGGGTTAAGGGAATAGGTCAGGAAATCTCTTCTGTTATTTTGGGATGATCTGAATGCAGAAGTAGCAAGAGAGATGTGGCTTTTGTGTAAATTCAGTTGTTTTGTTTTGTTGACTGATGTTTTCCAAGGTCTTTTAACAATGTTTCATAATCTTTTGTGAAAAGACATTTTGCAGAAACCTAGCTTGAAAATGAAATTCTATCAAGTACATTTTCTTTCATATGCATTTTTTTTTTTTTTTACTGATGGTTAAGGCTTACAATTCCATAGTAAAAAAAAGATTTCCTACTTCATTTCCAAAATCCTGCTAGAATTCATCTCTTTTGTGCAATTCAGGCTTGAACATAGAGCTGGCTTCTAGGGTTTAAGTTACTTTTTTTATAAGAGACATTTCCCACTGCAGGAGTCCTAAGGTCCATTTCTGAGCAGTCTCTAAAAAATGTGCTCCTCCCTCTGGGTGCCAACATGGATAGAAACAAGGAAAAAAGAACCGAACAAGTGGCTACAGACCGAGGAGCAGAACATTGAGATGAGAGAGACTGTGCTTGGCCAGGCTGCAGTGGCCCTCAACTCCCAGGCCCATACTCTGGGTACAACCTATAGCAGATATTCATCATTAAACATTGCTTTAAAGACCAAAATGGGGGGAAAAACCCAGTTATTGATTTATAATCTTCTCCAGTTTTTCTTTCCAATGGAGAGAGGTCAGGCATTTGAGCCAGTACTGTAATGTGAGGAGCTCTGGCAGATGGCAAAGCCACCAAATGCCCTATTTCTAAAAAGTAGGACTAGAAAAATCACTGGTTTATGCCACTGCATTGGTCTTATTGTACTGAGAAAAAGTACCCAGGGCATAATTCCAGACACTGGTTCACAAAGGGTCCAGAGACTGAGGGATTTATTTTGTTTTTATTATGTATTTGAGACAGGTTCCCCTATGTACTTTAGGCCACTCCTGAACTCACTATGTAGCCCAGGCTGGCCTTGAACTCACAGCATTCCTCCTGCCTCAGCCTCCCACATTCCGGATGATAGGCATGCACCACCAAACCCAGTTGATCAACAATATTTGAGACGTGGTATTTGGGTTTGTTCCAGTAAAGATTTCAGTGCTTCTTTTTTACAACTGCAAAAAACTTCCAGGCTGCAGATTCTTTTCTCTACAAAGCAAGAGGAAAGGAGACATAGTGATACTATAATACTAGCCATGCTTAAGAAGAGAGAATTCTCCAGTTAAACAGTGTTGGAAGCAAGTAGAGAGACTTCAGTTTCTGACAGAAAAATTCTGAGTAGTGAAAGAATAACACTCTAGTGCCTCTCTTACTGACTCTTGAAACTCAAGACCCTGTTTCATGAAATCTCAAAAGGATCCCTCTAAAATTAATATATGCCTCCAAGATATTGGTGCCCCACAACCAGTCATCTGTGTTTAGGTAGTTAATGCTTTAAGGCTGATTTTAGAGATGAACCTTTAAGAACCCAATGCATCTGACCAACATCCCCTGTCTGTAAATATTAACAGATACAAGAGAGTTTATTTTCTCCTATCACTGTCACTAGGGAAAATGCCCTTGTAAGAGAATGTCTGGTCCCACTGTTGTGTTTAACCAACCGAGGTATGGACCATATGGCTCCAAAGAAACTGCAAGAGTCAGGCAACCTCAATGACCCGCAGGTCGATTGACCCCTAACTACTGAAGAAGCATCTACCAGGGATAAGTCCAGATGTTTTTGGCGGTTCAAGAGAAGGCTACATCTGGAAAGGAGCTCCATGGGGCCAGGCTACTGTCAGGATTTAGGCTGAATCAGATGTGTCTGCCTTTTTTGCTGCTGGCACAAAAAAACTATAGGCAATGTTCAGAACTTTTCAAGGGCAGAGTTAGTGAGACTGAGCATATAGTTGACTACTCATCTATGTCATGAAGCTTCTGCTTTTTATCCTTAGGGCCCACAGTTACTGCTTCAAATTTAGAAGGTTCATGAACTTAGAAGGGAAAGAATTCTTTCTACAACCTGCTAATGGAAAATTAACATTTTCTTTTATTATGAATATGACCAGCATGTAAGCATGGGCCTATTGGGAATCCAGCAGGCTCAGCAGATTTCCAATGAGATCCCTTTGGAACACCCTTGGTCTGTCCCTAGTCATTTAAAGCCTCTGGTAGGGTCACAATGTTAGTGCAAATCAAGTCTGTTTTGTTTTGTTTTGTTTTTTTGGCAGCACTGGTGAACCCTGGCCCTTGTACATATGAGGCCAGCATTTACCCCTGAACTGTATCCTCAACATGTAAATTAGAGGCTTAGGTAAAGCTAAAGTGGATGGTGAGTTTGACAAATGTCTTGAGCAGTTAGTTGCAAGTTATTTAGGTATCAGAGAGGGAAAATATTCTAATCACTGTTCCACTGCAGAAGTGTCCCTGAACTCAGGCTTACAAACCACAGATGCTGATTAAGCTTGGTCTTGAGGTATGAATAGTACAAACAGCTGAGTAAAAGGTCCCAAAGAGGAGCAGATTTCTGTTTTCTTTCCAGCTTTACTTTTTTTTTTTTTTTTCGTTATTGGCTCAGTCCTGGCCAATCTCTTAAGGGAAATACAGAGGGACTCCTGTAGGTGAAGGTGTAGCCCTTACAAGGTGAGAGTATGGGAATGGGTGAAAAGTAGGGAAGAAGATAAACTTTCTGAGTCTGTTTTCAAAACTGTTGAATGGGGAAAGAAACCTGCTGAATGGAAGACCTTGGCTTGGAAAGCAGAAGCCGACTGGTAGGTAGTCAAGTGTATGGTTTTGCTTTTTTTTTTTTTTAATGCTAACATCAAATCCATTGGGAGAGTTGCTCAGGTTCTTCTTGCTGAAGGATCAGAAAGACTTAAACTAAAGTTAAAAGAGAGAAACTTTTGTGGAAATTAATTCCTTGGTACAGTTCAACCCTGATGGGGGAACAATGTGTTAAATAAGGGAAGTTTCCAAATGTCTTTCAACCTTCATAAAATAGTAGATATTTTTAAATTAAAAGAACCCCTTTCTTCCTAACTGAGAAATGAGTAAGAACAGGTCTTGGTGTTGAAGATGGGTGGCACATTTCTATTAGTTCTGAGTTGGGTACTGTGTAATCTGTCCAAACTTCCCCTCCTGCTAATGGCCAGTGGGGTTTTAATTCAATCTTTAAAATTTCTATTAGAAAGCCTGAGCTTTTCTGTGCTTTCAGGGGCACTTTTTATGGCCACCAGGGAGGTCTGAGAACTTCAGCTGGCATTCTTCAGCTGCAGTGAGCAGGCAGGGGTCAGGGCCAGTGGACGAAGCAGATGACCCTAGCCAGTCACTGCAGACAAAGGACACTCCTTCATGTTTATGCCACACTCCACTGGGCCAGAACTGAAGTTTTCTTTAGCTGAACATCTCCCATAGCTCCTCAGTGGTGTTTCTTTCTATCCAGGCTCTTAAGAGGGTGAGTAAACCTCTCTAATAGAGCCTAAAAAACTTGGCGATCACCATTCACATTACCTTAAATTGAGCAAGGGTATGGACAGAGGCTTGGTCTGCAGGCAACAAGTGGCCTGAACTGGAAGATAGCCATCTGGGTGCAGAGCTCAGGACCCAAGATGATGGGTTCCGGCAGCCCTGAGTGGTACGACCTGTGCCTCTTAGTTGATCCCATGTGCCCAGGTTCTTGTTTCAAAAAACCCTCTCAGAAGGACCCGAGGGGAGGGAGCTCAGGGACCAGCCTCTGCCAGGCCATCACTGCCTCTGGCCAAAGCCTGGGACTCTTTGCTGCAGCAACTGGATCTGAAGACACTATTCCCAAGGGAGACAGACAAGAAGACTAAATGGAGAGAATAGAGAGAAAGGAGAGGGTAGAGGAGAAGAGAACATGAAAGAAGGCAAAAGATGGGGGAATGAGGCCCAGAAAGAGTACAAGAGAGAGATGGGGGAAAGAGAAATTTAGGGGGCACTGAAAAAAATAAAGCTGGGCTCAAGAACCCATATCCTAGGAGTTTCTTTACTCCCAACAATCTTGTCTGCGGCCTGCTGGTTGCTGTGCATCCTAATCCCTTGAAACCGCACATGCAGACTGACATACCCATGCCCCAGGTGCTGTCGAGTCACCTGGGTCACCTAGGTACCCTGATCTGCCCCAGGATGTTACACATAGTCCAACATCTCTCCTCAGGTCGTGGTGAACAGAGGCATAACCCAGCCCCATTCACTTCCAGGGGCCATAAGGAAAAATGATCCTCCCAGCTTTCAGGAGAAGAGGGAAGGGGACTGAGGAGAGGAGAAAAGAATCTCCGCCAGGGTCAGAGCGCATGAGCAGGAGAAGCACGAAATGCTGTTAGGGTGGGGGTAGAGGGTGAGGGAAGTATGTGTGCATGCGTGCGCATGTGTATGTATGCATGTGTGAGTGTGTGTGTGTGTGTGTGTGTGTGAGAGAGAGAGAGAGAGAGAGAGAGAGAGAGAGAGAGCATGTGCCCATGAGCTGGACCTGTCACTGCTGACGTCGGGCTGGGCGCTGGGCCAATGGGCAACCTAGGCGATTGTTCCTCGCCATGGGCCCCTGGCCATAGCCCCGAATTTCTATTCATTTGCTCAAGCGCCCTGCTGCTGCCACTGTAGAGAATGGGATTTCAAGTAGGCATGAAAGACAGAGAGAGAGAGAGAGAGAGAGACAGAGAGAGACAGAGACAGAGACACAGAGACAGAGACAGAGACAGAGAGAAAGAGATAGAGACAGTGACAGAGACAGAGACAGAGATAGAAAGAGGGAAGGCGCCGGGCGTGGTGGCTCACACCTGTCATCCCAGCACTCGGGAGGCAGAGACAGGAGGATTGCTGAGTTCGAGGCTTGCCTGGACTAGATAGTGAGCTCAAGGCCAGCCTGAACTACAAAGCGAGACCCTGTCTCAAAATAAATAAATAAATAAATAAATAAATAAATAAATAAATAAATAAAAAGAGGGAAGGAAAGGCAAAACCCAAAACTGCAGGTGGGGGCCCAGCGCTTTACCCAAGTTTTCTGTGGTTGTCCTTTCTCCCCAGTCAGGTGATGGTGGAGGAAGTGTGGGGTAAGCGGCTGGCCAGCCCTGGGAGGTTGGCCCCAAGCAGCACGCCTCTTCCTGTCTTTGAGGGGCACTGAAATTAATATGCCAAGCTGAGGTGCTTCTGAACCCCTATCACCTGGTACACAGCCACCTTCATCACTCTTGTCACTTCTGAGCCTGGGCAGTGTCATACCCCAATGCTGGCCACCAAAGTATGCTTGAGTCGCAGGTCAAAACCCTCTGGAGGCAAGGCCGCCCCCCAGTCGAGTTCAGTCCTGTTGTCCTTTCCCTGCTGCCCCTTCCGCTTAGTCTGGCCGTCCGGAATGCGGCTCAGGCGCAAGCATTCGGCCTTGCCCTGTCCCTGACGTTCACGACAGGCATCCACTGCCTCCCTAGCCCAGCGCTGACGGCAGAAAAGGGCAGCGGGGCAGGACAGCCCCCACCCTGCACCCTAGGAAGTGTAGCCCATGCCACCCTTCTCACGCGAGCTATTTGTCTCAATAACAGGTAGCATCTCCGGACACCATGGCCCCCAGCTGTCCGCAGCTTCCAGCCCCTCGGTGTACCCAGGCCTTCCTGAGGAGCCGCATCAGGCCTCCCACAGCCGTCCTCTGAATGGACTGTTGCGTCTGGGGCTCCCCGGAGACATGTATGCGCGGCCTGAGCCCTTCGCGCCAGGGCCCACGGCCCACAGTGACACCCTGGGGACTGCCGCAGCCCTGCACGGCTACGGCGGCATGAACCTGACCGTGAACCTCGCCGCACCCCACGGCCCCGGCGCCTTCTTCCGCTACATGCGTCAGCCCATCAAACAGGAGCTCATCTGCAAGTGGCTGGCGGCCGGTGGCCCTGTGCCCCCACGCCTCTGCTCCAAAACTTTCAGCACCATGCACGAGCTGGTCACCCACGTCACCGTGGAGCATGTCGGCGGCCCGGAGCAGGCCAACCACATCTGCTTCTGGGAGGAGTGTCCGCGACAGGGCAAGCCCTTCAAAGCCAAATACAAACTTGTAAATCACATCCGCGTGCACACGGGCGAGAAGCCCTTCCCTTGTCCTTTCCCGGGGTGTGGGAAGGTCTTTGCTAGATCAGAAAATCTCAAAATACACAAACGAACTCACACAGGTCAGTATTCAGCACTGTCTCCTGTGGACCCTCTGGGGAAGCAGGCCTTGAAGCCTGAATTTCCTCAAATTTCAAATGAGGGGAGGAGGGAAGTGTTTGGTTATTGTTTCCGCGAGCCAAATCCATAAAATATTAATTATGCGCTTCTATTCTTAGTCACAGAAGTTTCCAGAGAGTGCAGGGAGGATACCGTATGATTTCTGAACTGAGGGACAAGGGTAACCAGTGCCCCTTGCTTAGGGAATCTGATTCGCCCCTCTCCCTGCCCCAGGCACTGGGGATGGAACCCAGGACCTCTGGTATCCTGGGTCATCACTCTGCCTCTGAGCAAACAGCCTTGTCCCTGGGGTTTGATGTTAAAGCAGTTAAAAAAGCAGCACTGTTCCTCAAAGTCTCAAAGACATGGGAACAACTGCCTAACTTTCCTCTTTCCCTTTGAAATCCTGCAGCAGAAAGCTTCTCCCCTCGGCCTGACAAACTCCTCAGCACCTAGATTGAAGGGAGACCAAACCCTCAGCTCCTTCTCCAAAATTCCAGGCTCTCCTGGCTTAACTCTTCCCTTGCTTCCTTAGTCTCGCTGGTCAAATAGTAGGCATGTTTTGCTAACCCTCACTCTTATTTTAGCAGAGACCCAATGGGAACCATCCGCCTTAAATGTCATTTACTGAGCTGTTAAGTGAAATAGGGACATGTGTCAAGCACATCTGTTAGTTCCAGTTAACAGAAAGAAAAGGAGCCCTTGCACAAGAGCCTGCAAAGTTGAACTCTTTGGGTCAGAAGCATCTCTAATCAATACCATTGAAGGAGCAGTTTCCACACGTCCGGAATAGCCCGTGAAGTTACGTTAATTAGTTTCCTAGGCATTGTCTGTGCTCCCGTCACTCCTCCCAACCCTTCCAAGTCTAAGAAGCCAACATCTCCTTTCCCCACGTTGCGGAAGGAGAAAGGACCTATGCAGAAAGAAGATGCAATCAGTTCTAGCTTGGTTCTCCACTGCCACTTGTCTCGCGCCTTGCTTTGCTCATTTCTGTACTTGCCGGAACAGGAACTATTATAAAAGTCAAAGAACTGCCCTAGGTTGCCAGTGCCAAAGAGACGGCTTGCTAAATCTCTTTCTGCCATCTTCGTTCCCCAGACCTTCAGGTCTAGGGGCAATACACTGGCAAACACTGCCAAGATCAAAGTCCACGTTGAACCCTGAACTTTATTTAAGCACGAGGTTTTCTCGGGCCGTTTCTGGCCCCCCCCACCCTCTCGCACGCATCTGCCAGCCTCGGGGTTGTGTGTGTGTGGGGGGGGACAGGAGGAGGACAGGAGTGAGACCGCGCGCGCTCACGAAGGCCTGCCACGCCGGGAGCTGGCTGTGGACACCTGGAAGGTAGTCGCGCAGTCCAGAGCTGAAGAAGGAACTCATCTTTAATGACAGGGTTTTAAAAACAAACAAACTTTTAGTGCTCTTTGTTGACCCACTGTATGAAGTCTGTGAAGCAGAAAGTGGTTAAATTCTTAGCGCCATCGACCTACAGCAGAGAAGCAAGTTCCGTGGGCTGGGGCTGACTCTCAGGTTTACATCTATTCACAACATAGTGCTGTGCGTTCTGTTCGTCCAGTCTTAATTCATTACTACTTGGGTTAAAAAAAAAAAAAGTCTACAGAGTCTGTCCTGCTCGGGCATTTCCCTCAAATCCTCCTCCTCAGTAATGAAAGCGAAGACAGAGAGACAGAGACACAGAGAATGTTTCTCAAATGGCAATAGACCTGACTACAAATTATTCATGAAGACAGTTCTCGATGCAACAGGAAAATAATTGCCTTTTCAAATATTAATGGCATTTCATTTCCTCGAGTCGCGGAAGCGGCGACCAGAAGCAGATTTCTCAGGAGTTGAGATTCCGGCGGATCTGAATCCCAGGCCCGGCTCCGAGGCAGCCGCCCGAGCGGAGAGGTTCCCGGGGCGGCAGTCGCGGCGCTGCCGGAACAATGGTCCCGCGGAGAGGAGGCCCAGGCGGCCGACCCCGCGGCCCGGCTCCCACGGTCGCCGTCGGCAGCGAGCCCGGGATCCTAGGCGGCGGCGAGATCGCGCCGGGGCGGAGTCACGGGAAACCGGCGCCAGCCACAAGTGCGAGAAAATGGCGCTGGCCGGAGGCTCCGCCGCTCGCGAACTTTGCCGCGCGGGCCCGGGAGGAAGGCCCTTCCCGGCGAGGAGCCGGCTGCAGCTTCCGGGCGCCGCGCAGCGCGGGGTCGTGCGCAGGCCGCTCAGGGCTCGCGGCAGCGGCCCGGCCCAGCCCGGCCCAGCAGGGCCTGCACCCGGTCCACCCACCCCGGGCTCGACGCCCCGGGCTGGGGGAGGGGACGGCGGGGCCGGGGCTGCGGACCGAGGGGAAGTCACGCGAGGAGACCGGCGCGCCGCCTGCAGCTGGGGCACGGCCTCACCTGGCCTCCGGAGGGGCTGTGAGTTTCCGGGCTGCCCGAGACACCTCCGGGCTCTGCTGTTTTCTCTTCTCCTCGTCTGGAGCGAAATCATTTTGTTTTACATCAAAGTCGAAAGAGGAGCTCACTACACAGGATAAATGTGTGGCAGACCCCCCCCCCCGAAGGGAAATCGGCCTCAAATTCTACTCCTCTTGCTTTGTCAGAAAAATCACTCACATCTTCTAGGTTCTGATTTGCTTTTTCTTTTCCACCCCGTTTCAGAAAGAGAAGAAAGGAAGGAAGGAAAGTTTGGGGTTTACAAATGCTGGCAGCAGGGATCAAAGGGAAGAAAACGAGGGGGCAAATGGGGAAAGTGATTTATTCCTAATCTTTCTTCCACTTTTTCATAAAAATGATGTTGGTGCTCCGTCAAACAAGAGAGGCCAGCACCTCCCAGAGAGCCTAGTGCACCAGCAACACTCCCGAAGGCGGTGAATCCTGCGACTGGGCGGTGCCACAGCCCTGGGTTCCCATGCCACTGCCTGCGTGGAGGAGGAGATTGTGTGCAAACCTCTGCCTCAGCCAGAGCTCAGCGGAGCTCGGGAACTAAGGCTTTGTTTGTTCAGACCTGCGAGAAAGCTTCTGCCTTCCCTGGAAGCAGCAGGAGGAGCAACCAGAAAGCCTGCGGCACTTGAGTCGTGCGCCTCTTGCTCCTTGGCTGAGCGCTAATACCGGTTCCCTCAACGTAGAGAGGCTGGCGACAGTCGTTTGTTTAAACCTCCCAGACACCTCCGCCCCACCCCCATTACTGCAGCATTTGCAGCTCCGGCCGGAACTTGGGTTTCCGGGTTCTCGGGGTCCTTTCCTCCCCCACTTGCCTGTGAATTCAGGCTGCGGCGAGCTCCCCGACTGGGGCTTGGTTCCGCCAATACTCGGACACTAACGTGCGCTCGCGCCTTCCCTCGGCTCCGCCAGGAATCGCAGCCACCGATCCGAGACCTGGCCGGTCTTTCCAGGCCAAGAGCTCGCCCTCCGCTCCGCGGAGCCCGCCGCAGCTGCTGCTTCCGAAGCCGCGGCGCTCGAGGGCGCGCTTACCGGGGGACTTCCGATCCCACTCGGTCTGGACGGATCCTTCCGCTCCCGCCCCCGGCTCGGGCTCGTCGGTCCGGCGGAGGGCGGGGGTGGTGCGGGGACGCAGCGGTTCTGGTCAGACCGAGGCACCGCTACTTGCGACAAGTTCTCCGGGGTGCTACTCGAGCAGCGCAATAAAATATCGCTGGCGAACCCATCAGAGGGATCCGGAATGGCTTAGGAAAGACTTGGAGGACGCCGGTAAACGTTTGCCCCCGGGGGTAGAAGGGAAAGGACGCTTTGGAGGAGAAGCATTGTCTAGAATACCTTTTCCCGCGGCAGGAACCACACTGCGCGCTGGAAGCATCGGTTGCCCAAGCTCTTAAATTATTTCACCGGCTTGGCATCTGCACGAAACCTACTTCTGGACACTGTTTGGCCAGGTTGGGGTGTGTGCGCGGTGCGCTGTAGGGAGGGGTGGTGGTGACGGATTTTGGCTGGCCCGGCCACTCGAAATCGAGCAGATGCGAGCGCTCCAGTCAACTCTGTGTTCGAGGCAGAGGTGTTTCTGCCCTGAGTGGATAAAACGTGTAGGAAAACAATCCAAAAGCACCGGGATTTTCGAGAACCGGAACCCGGCTAAGATGGAGTCACGGTCGCTCCTCCCTCGTACCCTCCCCCTGGGGCCAGGCTGGAGAGGGGGAGGGGCGGAGGCGGGAGGAGGGGGCTGAGGGGTGCTGGGCGCGCTCGGAGCCCGCGCTGCGGCTACCCGACCCGAGACGCTCGGGCCAAGGATTTCTGAAATACTTTTACGGTCCTTTCGCAGAGAATGAAAGGTGGCGGGGGGGGGGGGCGGGGACGATCTCGAGCTCGGGACCGGCCCACGCGCACTAACGTCTCTGCATTGCCTCCGCCAGGCGAGAAGCCCTTCAGGTGCGAGTTCGAGGGCTGCGAGCGGCGCTTCGCCAACAGCAGCGACCGCAAGAAGCATTCGCACGTGCACACGAGCGACAAGCCGTACACGTGCAAGGTGCGCGGCTGCGACAAGTGCTACACGCACCCCAGCTCTCTGCGTAAGCACATGAAGGTGCACGGTCGCTCGCCGCCGCCCTGCTCTGGCTACGACTCAGCTACTCCGTCTGCCTTCCTGTCGCCCTCGTCGGACTGCGCCCACGAGCCCCCCGTGGCCTCCTCAGGGGCGGTGGTGGTGCGTGGCACGGACCTGAGCGAGTGGTACGTGTGTCAGGGACCGGGCCCCGCCGCGGCTGCCCTTGCTGCGCCCCCAGCCCCGCGCCACCTCCCGCCCCGCCCGGGCCTCTGCCGCCTGCAGTGTGAGGGCTGCTGCTGTGAATGCGGCTTCCGCGGGGGACACTCCTGCGGGCCCGGGCCGGTTCCCTGAGGCTTGAAGGGGGCTTGGGCCCGGGAGAGGCCAGGCGGGAAGGCAGGGGAAACAAGGAAAGCGGCCACTGAGACGGCCGCAGCCACTGAAACTTGCTGGAGGTCACTGAACACGCTGAGCTCGGTTCGTTTTTTTAAAACATAAATAAGGTCGCACATCTATTCTGCGGTCACACCCTGCACACTGCTACCCTCGCTGTCATGGCGGACTAACCTGAAACCGGTGTCGGCACGAGAAGGAGGCCGGCAGACTGAGCAAAATATATATATGATAATCTGTACGCATTGCTGGCAAGTGCAGCGTAAGTGAAGGCACCAAGTCCTGAAAGGGTTTAGAGTGGGAAGCATTTTCCTGGCGGCCGGGGTTGCCCGCGCTCACCCAGCTCCTCCTCCCTTTCCTGCCTGCTCCCCTTACCAAGCCCACCCCGTGCAGGTTGAGTCCTGAAAGGTGGTAGACAGAATTCCAGTCATTTTCTTACCTCACTTCTTTTCTGCTTTGCTGCCCCCCCCCAATCTCTCTCCTTCCTCAGTTATCTTTCTTAAAGGAACAGCCTGGTACTAAAGTTTCCAATCATGTCTCTACAGGAGATCATAAACTGTTCATGTATTTCAGGAGCAAGACTGGCCTCAATACACAGAAGCGTCTGTCTGCCTGTCTGTGTGTCCACAGACTGGATATACCTGGTGTACGCAAGGCAGGGATGAGCCCCAAACAATGGGAAATACAGACAAAAGAGTACTAGAGAGGCTTCAGGATGCAACGCCTTGAGGTCTTCGGACCCCTTTCTAAAGCTCCCCTCCCCCCCTGGCCCCCTGCCAGGTCCAGACCCTGCCCCTCCCCCCCTGGCCCCCTGCCAGGTCCAGACCCTGCCCGTGAGACCCTGTAGGTACTTGGACTGGGAGTGTGGAACTGGCTGAAGACATCAGAGTCCAGGCCCCCAGAGCCAAAGTGCTAAATGTACGCAAGTGTCTGCGTGCATGTGATAGTGTTTCTCAAAAAGCAAACTATAATCCAAGATTCTCAAGAGGCTAAGGCAGGAAGATCAAAAGTTCAAGGTCAACCTGGAAGCTTTAGTAAGACTCTGCTTAAATAAATCAATAGGATGGAGGCTGTAAGTCAGTGCTGGAATGCTTGCCTAGCATGTTCAGGTCTCTGGGTTCAATCCCCAGCACTTAAAAAAAATACCCACTGTTTAACCTATATGGAAGAAGGATGTGAAAAATATTCCATAATAATAAATATTGTGAAGGCAGACACCCAGTGGGGCTAGGTTGAATGTGTATTTCATATGCTGCATATGAAATCACAGAAAAAAGAACCAGATGTTGGGGGTGGAGGAGAGGAAGGCTTTTGAGGTCATTGCCAAAGGGGGAACAAAAATCCAGGCCTGATTTGAAGTGTGCCACCCTCCCTGGGGAGGATGAGGCTCCCCTACGACTCCCAGTTAGGATTTGAAGAAGAAAAAAATAGGAGAAGAACAAAAAGGAAACTTCTGATAAACCCATAAGAATCCCCTAAGAATTTGGAAATGTGTGTGGGTAGGAGGTTTGTGGTTCTCCACTAGGGGAACCCCCAAGGAGCTCCACGTTAAAGGTGGCCCTGGAGCTGGGGATGCAGCCCTGTGGTAGAGCCCTTACCCAACATTCATAAGGCCTGTAGTTCAGTCCCCAGAGCCACGGAACCCAATAAAAGCTGGAGCACACAAACCTGGCTCTCTACCAGTCCGCTCTCTTTTCTTCTATTCTTGCCCGTTCAGACTCCGTCGGACAACGACCACTCTTTCCCTCCAACCCCCACAACGTTCATCATTTAAAACAACCAATATAAGATAAGGACTGAAGTGGAGCAGGACGGTTTTTTGTTGCCGCTAATGAAACGCGGAATTTCCCGTCTACATCTCTGATGAATCTGTGGTTGGGAAAGGGAGAATGCAGTCCCCTCCTGGGCGCGCCACAATAGCTCGCAGAGGCCGTCCGTCCTGCAGGCCCGAGCGGACGCAGCAGTGTGGAGCCAAACCTCGTTCCCCGAGCGGAAATGCGAGCCCCACTGCCAAGGTGCAGAGGGATCCCACCCCCAACTCGCACCCCCAGAGATCTGCAGAGTGTCCCTCACCCAGTACGACTCGCTGTGCTGCTGTTCCTAGGCGCCCCATTTTCTCTTCCTACCTCTCCCCAAGTCATGAGATGAAATAAGAAATGTTTAGTCGATTACTAATCGCCTTTAATTTTTCATTTGCTTGTTACAGATGTCCGCCGCGTCGTTCGCAAGGTAATCTCGCCCTGCGCAGCTGAGCTCCTGCATCTCGTGCCTGCGACATCAAAGGGCCCGCACACAAAGCGGCGTTTCTCCGCCACGGTGCATCTTCATGGTAAGTTAGGATTTCTATGGCAATGGGCAAGTCGCACTGAAATCCTGAAAGGCCGAGCCTGGAGCCCGTCCAGGCTTTTCATTAAGGACATAATATTTACGTCTAACAGGCCTTTTTCTTGTGTATACAAGTATATATTTTTGTTTGACGCGGACTAAATCATTTTCATTTAATTTCCGGTAAACAAAACCCACGCGAATGGGCACTTGTTCCCGATCATAATAAAAATGGATAATAATGTGAAGGAAGAAAAGGGCCGCTTGAATCGCTGCACAGCCCTCTTTGTTTCTGCTTTCTGCGGTGATCAGAGGGCGCATTTGGGTTTGATGGCGAGTTTCTAAAGGCGAGGAAATGGTTTGTAAGAGGGGAAAGAAAAGGAGAAAGGTCTAATCAAGCTCGGGTTGTTCAAAGAGTCGGGTTTTGGGGTTGAAAGTGTGAGTCTGACGGTGCGTCAGCATGCCGCGTTAGGCTCGCCATGGAAATGCGCGCAGGGAGCGGCCCCTCAAAGGCGGCACACTTCACTGCAGACACTCTATTAAGATACATTTGCGCTGACCTTTGCTTTCACGCCATTTAATACTGTCACTGTGCTCTCTAGTATATACTTCCTCTCTAGGAGCTGCCTCGCTCGCGTTTAGGGGTTCACCCTGCACCCTGATCTAGGGGTTTTTTTCGCCTGGGACACTTTCAGGAAAAAGAGGAGCCGGACTCCATGCATCTTGACTGCGTCCAAAAGAGGGCCCAGGGGCAGGAGTAAATGACTTGAGGCCAACGTCAGAAGCTTAACAAATGTACGTCCCTAGTGCAGTTTTGTGCACTAGGCCCCTCTGAACCTTGAGCAGGAAGTAGGTTTGGACCTGAGGGGAACTGTGGGGGCGAGGGCCATCCCCAGCGAGTTCCAGGGAGTTCAGCCTGTGCTCTAGGGACCTGTCTGCCCTGGCTTCCACTCAGTCCTTCTGCCCCTCCACCCCTGAGGGCTACTGCAGCCCCCTAACTCTTTTTGCCCCAGGGTGAGGGAATAGTAGCCTTAGGCCTTGGCTGGTCGTGGGCACAAACTCAAAAGCCCAAGGCCAAGGGGATGGGGAAGATGGCAGGAAAGTTAGAAGTCCATGTTCTCTTAATTGTCTTGTTGTTTATTTTATCCAAGTACCCCAGTGAATAGGGGAAAAATAAACACAGTGGAAAAAAAAATCAAACAGTGGAGTCTTCTTTAGTGCCAGTCCTTGTGGTTGAATAAAAAGGATGGTCCGCTTTCTATTGAGCTGAGAAATCTTTGAAGTGGGAGTTATTATCTGAGACATTCCTTCTTGTCGTCCTAACAACGCTGATGAAACGTAAAAGGTTCTTTGTCAGCGATTTGTTCTCCTCTCTGTCAAACTCCCTCTGCCCCGTTAGTTTCAGACCGTTTCTAAAGAGATAAAATCAAACTTCTTTTTAAAAAATATCTACACACCACACTAATAGACAACTTTAGGGATAAGTCTTGCTAAAGGAAAAACAAAAGCCCTGGCTAGCCCACAGGGTCAGGGCTTGGTGAACGTGCAGATGTGCGGGGGGGGGGGCTCCGCACAAGTTGTGGGATGTGGGGAAAAGAGTGCACAGAGGGTGCAGGCAGAGGGTATGTACCCCAAGGCCACACTGTGTGCCTTCTGCTTCCCACTCTGACCTGCGCGCCCTTACCCCTGGCTGGGTCACCTGGATGGGCCTCCTCTGGAGGCTCTGAAAAAGCTCACCTGGGATTCTGGGAAGCTAAGATTGAAATCAAGCAATTTTTACTATTTCCTGTTCCTTCACAGGCACCTCTGCTAAAAATAGGCCCATTGTCCTTCTTCCTACTGCATTTAGCAAATCCTCTCTGCCTTCCATTAACCAAAGGGACAGTGGCTTGAGAGAGCGAGATATTTTAATAATGTTTTTTTTCTCCACCATCTTGACAATTGGAGCTCAGAAGATTTGATCTGTAGGATAGGGACCAAAAAGTGCATGCAAATGTCCATTCTTTCTTCATCAACTTGTGCAATTCAATATTTTATATTGTGCCCAGAAAGAAACTTTCACTCTTTGCAAATTTCCCAAACCTCCTGTTGTAGATTTAAAGGTGGTTTAAATAAACAACCCACCCTGTGTGTGCTGACTAAATGATTTGTAAAGAAGTTTCCCCAAGCTGTAACCCATGCTGTTATTATAGTTGCTGCAAAATGTTGTCTTTTATATTGATTTTCTTTGTTTACTGGAGGTCTCCATATGTTTGTTTATATCTCTAATTTATGAGAAATGTAATGATTGCAATGAATGTGAATTATACAGACATGCAAACATTTTGTAATCATAATTCACATACACACACACACACACACACAAGCCTGAGTGAAACCTTAGACTGTTTGGTACCTTCTCTAGCCACATTGTTTGTGATTTATCATCTGTCTCCTTAGTAACAGTTAAATTATGAACTAACTTGAAAGAAAAAAGTTGTTATGTATTTGACTGAAAGTGATTGTTGAATGAAAAAGGTGAAAGTCTAGGCTTACTCTTCTTGAAATACTTAAATGTAAATGAAATAAAAACCTGTGATTCTTTTTCTCCAAAGGACTCTGTGTACATAGAGCTGCCTTTTGCTATTTTAATTGGAAATAAACGATGTGTTTGTTTTCTCTTTTGAACTGATGCGTAGTGTCTTTGCTTCATCGTCCTGAGAGAGTTATGGGGCCCTCTCCCAGCCTCCGGTCCTCACTGTTTGACAGAAACATCTTTGGGACCTAGAGGGTCCCATCAAAATGGCCCTGCTGGGAGAGAACACCCTGGCCCAACTCTACCCCAAACAACACTGATACCATCAGCTAATCAAGGTTAGAAGAGAGAAAAGGAGGGAAGTGCTTCTCTCACATCCCCCGGAAAGGCTGCCTTCCTGCAGCTCTGGGCGGGGACCATCCTCTTACACAAGAGCTCTGCGCCCCCAGGGGAAAGCATGGGGCCTGCCAGGAGTCAAAACAAGGAAAGAAAAAAGGGGCTGGTTGGCACGAGCCTTGGTGGAGAGAACACCTTCGGTACAGTGGCCCTCTGGGACCTCTCTGGCTAGATCTTGCCCCGGGTTCCAGATTAAAGCCTGAAGGCTCCACCAGATCTCTACGGAGGCCAGACCCTAAAAGCAAAGGGTGTGGTTCCCTGAGTTGGAGTTTGGTGGTTTTGAGCGTGTGATGCGCGTGCCCATTTCGCCGGCCTCAGTGGGGACTAATTTCAGATGCATCAGAGTCACCTGGCGCGGCAGAGCCGCCCTCTGCCCTCCACTGTGGTTCTGGAGCCTCTGGACCCCCAGAGCGTCTTGCTCCCGAGCACCCTGGACAGGCTCCTCCCTGCTTCTCAGTTTCTGACAGGCCTGGCTCGGGTGGGGCTGGACTCAATGGACCGGCTGTGGCTTCTGGGGTGAGGGGCTAGATCTCTTTAGAGGACAAACTGGGGGACCAGCCGGGGGTCAAAGGCTGCTGTCCTGCAGGGACCTGTGCAAGAGAGGACCCTCGCGCGAGAGGGCGAAGAGTACTGTGAAGAAAACTCCAGGAGGGGAAACTGAGGCGTGCGGAATCGGAGGGAACCTGAAGAGGGGGGGACTGTGGATTTTGGCCTTCGGCTTAGCTCCTCTCCACGGGTCAGGGGCAGCTGGAAGGATCTCGGGAGCTGTGCTCCCCAGGACTGGCCTCTGTGTGGAGCGCGGTCCGCAGCCCTTTTCCGACCAGGCACCGGGGCGCGGGAGCGTTGGGGGAGGAAGCGTGCGCTCCCCGCCCGGGCTCCGCCGTCTGGGCTCCCGGCCCTCCCGGGTCCCCGCCGCTGCCCGGGCTCCGTGCGGCCCAGCCCTTCCGCTCGAGCCTTCTCTTCCCACCCAGAGAGCGCCGCGGCGAGGACACCGGAGACTGAGGCCGAAAGGGGAGTAAGGAAGCCTAGGAAGGGTGACCCTTGGACAGCCCACCCTGGGGCCGCGGAGAAGGGCTCTGTCAAACAGGGAGAGAAAGAGGCAGTGCTGGGGGACACCGCAGCTCCCGGCCACTGGGACGCACCTCTTTCCAGGGGTGCAGGAAGAGAAGGGTGTAACCCGGGACTGAGGATTGAACTGACTATCCCCAAGTGCCCACGGCCAGTCTCATTCTCTGCGGAGGCCACCTACCCTTCTCCAGGCAGCGCAGAGGGGAGGCAGGGCGCCTTGGGGACGTGGAAGGAAGTCACGTACTGACCCCAGCCCCGAGACAGGTGACGACCTCTCTTGAATTCAGTTCCCTTGTGTGTAATAGGAATTACAAGGAATCTCTTTCACAAGTTTAGTTTTTTTAAAACTGTATTTCCTTTAGGGAGTTTAAATGTTTTAAAGAAGATAACACTGTTCTCTAAAACGTTTACAACTTACGTGCTGGCTGCTATGATGAATACCCGGGTCTCCTATCAGCAGCTCCGCACTAACCAAACTCAGTAGCTACCCCCAGGCCCGCTCAGAAAATGTGGCTTCCTTAGGGTCGAAGCTCCAGGGCCGCGTGCGCCTCCCTCAGGCCGGCCTGAGAATAGATGAGGGTCCTGGTGTTAGTGTGAAGGTATGCTTTTCTAAAGATGCTTGGGCCCTGGCGACTCAGACACTGAGGCAGAGATGTAATTTATTTTTTTCAAGGCCCAAGAAAAAATGAGAGAGAACTGAGTTTATTTCAGGGTGGATGAAGGTGAAGACATTGGTCGCCTTGATGTCACCCCAATGGCTTAAGACTCTGGCACTGTAGTAAAATCCATTGCCCAGCCAGCCCAGCTGTGGATTTTATTTTTGTCATAAGGTTCTGTGCTTTAGTGTGATTCCCTTGCAAGAATTCTCAAAATTCTGGCTAGAGTGGCATGTGGTGGTGGATACTTGTAATCCCAGCCCTCTGGGATGCCGAGGCAGGAGCATCACAAGTTTGAGAGCCACATGAGCAAGTCATATCCAATTTCAGATTTAAAAAGAAAGCACCTCCAGGCCAAGGCCCTGAGTTCAAGGCCGAGAACAGAAAAACAACAAAAATCATCCTGTGTGTTTGCTCGTGTGTGTGTGTGTGTGTGTGTGTGTGTAGCAGGGTGAGCATGAGAACCACATTTGGGGACAGAAATCACAGAGCAGTGCATGATTTCTAAGAAGGCAACAGGTCCTTTTTTACACAATCATGGTTTTTCTTATTAACTTCCCACTCCAGGGAATATTAATGTTTCTTCTCAGTAAACAACAGAGTATGCAACACTCACCTTTTCTGTCTGTGACCATCTCCCTGTCTGAGCACCAAGATAACCTGTTGACCTAGATACCTCTAATGAGGAAAATGAATGGGAGTTTCCAAGAAAAGTTATCAAGCTCAAACCGCAAAGTCATTTAGGAGAAAGGGAAACTTATAGAGCAGTTCAGGTGGTCTTGAGGTTTGACTCTGAACAGTTCAAAGCCTTTGAGAATGTGCAGAGCAGCTCCACAGAAAGGAAAGACAAAAACACTTTAGGATACCGCTTGGTCTGCCCATTAAGACAGATGGACTTCGAAATTCATCTTCTTGCACCCCCCCCTCCGTGCAGTGCAAATCTAGATTCCACATGAACCAAAGTGACTTAAGAAGAGCAAGGCTGGCTGTACGGAGCTCTGAACCTCAGAGTGCAGGGGCAGGCTTGGGAATGTCTGCAGAGGAAATAAACCAGGATTGGGTAGTTACATGGATGTGCCAGACAGTTGGGGCAAAAATAATCTTCCACAAACTTCATCTGAAGATTTGCAGAGGCACAGAAGAATGATCTCTTTTTTCTCTTGTCTGTCATAGACTGGTTAGCCCACCCAAAAGCAGACTAGTCTGATGAAGAGAGTGTCCTTTGCCAAAGCTGCAGATCGTATAGAGACTTCCGAGTCCTCCTCTTATAGCATTGCAACATCTCAAGTTACTCCGGGTTCAGTGGAAGTCGCACTGACCCAGGGTTTAAAAACATTCTCCCGGCATAATGGTTAGAAGTATTTTGCCTAAAATGCGAATATTTCTAAACCAGGAAGAGTAGATCTGCCCTTCAGAAAGTTTGTTTCTTCCTAGAAAATTGAAGAGTTGCCCCAAGCATGTTAAGAAATTCCTATTCTAGTTGCAGCCCCTTTCACCTTAGAAACGATAAATGTTGCAAATGTATCAGAAACATTTTTCCTGCCCCTGCATTGAGTGACCAAGGAATCAGTGTTGAAACATTTTTTACTGTCCAAAAAGTCTGCCAACTCTCTCTTTTAAGAAAACCAGAAAATTGGTTCGAAAAACAGCTTCCTTTACGTGTGAAATATCATTTCATTGTAAAAAGAAAAATAATAAAAGGAATGGTAATCCAACTTCCGGAAACTGTTCTGAATTATTTCACCAGACCCTTTTAAAAGGGGATTAGCAGGGCTTTGGGAGCAAAATCCTTCTGTTTTATTCAATCTCTGATTTTATGTTATAATTACTTGCTGTAAAGGCTCTGGAATTAGTATGCAGGCACCGTCAGGATTCGATGCAGGTGCTATTCTAATGGTTCAGCTTTTTAATTAAGCAAAGAGGTAAGAAAATTGAATCATAAAAACACTTTTGTGAGAGCTGAGAACACTGCAGCTACTGCATGAATAAAGCCTTTATACCTTCCCCTGACAGGTCAGCTACTGCGGCGCTGACTTACGACCTTTTCAAGGCCAGACAACAGTTAACAGCTTTCTCACCTTGTCCTCTCGGAACCTTTTCTTCTAGGACAGATCTTATGGAAATTGTTTTAAGTACCTTGACTTCCATAAAAGATCCTGTGCTTAGTATGGATATATATCTAAAGTGAAGTGCCTGCTCCTAGGTATCTGCTGTGGACCTCTTGTTCTTTGGATCCCTCTTCAGGGATGGAGGAAGTCTGTGTCCAAGGCCCAGAGGATGTGTAGAACAAGGCTGCCGCTGAAACAGCCCCACCCAGGCCAAGGTAGATGCCTACAACGCCCCCCCACCACCACCAAGCAAAGCTGGGAAATTGCACAGAAGTCTGAACAAGAGGGACATTCGGCCTGGACACTCCTGTCCTCTTCGAAGGCAAGTCCATTTTCCCAGGTTGCCCAGTCATGCTAAAATGATGTTCGCCTGTGAGCACAATTGTTCTTGCCTGCAGCGCTTCAAAATGAGCTCCTTGGATCTCGCAGGACAGTGACGCTGGGCCCAGCCCAACCTCAGCACACGCTACTCTTCACCCTACCCAAGATCTTGGAGCACATGCTGTTTTCTGTCTCGAGCTTTACCAAAGTCCTGGAGCCTAGATATGGACTCTCAAGGAAGCTTCCCTTCCGCCTTCCTCCCGCGGCAACCCACGCGTCACCTTTCCTACGAGCCCAACAGACAGCGCGATTGGGGACCTGGTCCACCGCAATCAGCCCAAGCCTGCCCTTCCTGAGGAGGCCAAGGCGCGCCTGGGTCTGGCTGAGAACAATGTATTAGGATATCAGCCGCCCTCGCAATGATCACGCATTCAACAATTTTGTTTTCACGGCTGAGGGGGCTTTTTTCCAATGTAAATCAAGCGCTTTAGTTATTTAGGCCGAACACTAATCTCCAACAACCTTGACATAATGTGGCCGGGCGCGCCGGCCCACTTCGCACCTGCAGTCTGAATAGGGCTCCTTGTCAATGGGGGACACGCTTGTTGCCCCGGCTTGCAAAGGAGGGGAGTGAATAAGTCAAGCTTTGTGAATGCCCATGCGCGCTCTCCCTCTTTCCTTTGATCACAGAAAATGTCTTCTAATTTGTCCTTTTTTCATTGTAACAACGTTTTCAAGGCCCTTTCTATTTTTCCAAACTACAATTTTATAAAGAACATAAATCGACCTCCCCCCAAACCAAAAGGGCGCGCCCTGGCCAACTGGCAGAATCAAGCTTCAGCGTTTGGCGACACCGGAAAGACTCTGTTCGGGGAGCTGCACTCTCAGCAAACGTAGGCTGCAAGGGCCCGGTCGTCCAGAGCTCCAGGTCTGGGCTAGGAGGAAGGTGGAGACAGAACTATGGGGGGAGAATGCATAAGAACCCCGCTTTTCTCCGAAGGAAGCCCGTCTGAGGTAGGGTTTCCGGTTAGAAGGATCCGGGCTGTTCTTTGGCCGGGATTCAGGTGCGGTTGAGTCTCTTAAGGACGGAGTGCAGATTTCCGAGGCTCCTAAACTCAGCAGGCGGATCTTATTTGTGAAAGCAAAAATGAGTGATCCACCTTTCCTAGGCCGGATTCATGTGGGACCAACGAGTTCCAAAAACACTTTTACCCCTGCTCCCTCCATTCCTTCCATCATGTGATCCTCCATCTTCCACTGAGCCCAGAGAAGTTGGGAAACAATCTGGAAAGACCTCCCGCTCTCAACATCCCCATCCCCCCATCTTTTGTCGGAAGCCAAAGGGCAATTTAGGAACGATCCCTCCCCCATTAAAAAAAAAATCCTACAGGAAAACAGAGGATTAGGGGCATTTTATCCTCGGCCTTGAAGCAACCTCTTTGCCGGATGTAGCTTTTATTCGGGATTGGAATTTATTCAAAGTCTCTCTCCAGGAACACACAGGCATTAATGACGTTGATGTCTCATTTGGTGGGATATTAATTATCAGGTTGCAAATCAGTGAGCAGCCTCGTGGCTCCTCCCCCATCTCCATTCCCAACACTTAGTTTGGGTTTCCAAATATTTTGGAAGAACCTCTAGAGGGATTACTTCTCCCTTAGTTTATGCTTTCTCCTCTTCTCCTCTGAGATCGAGTCAGTTATCTTAGATGGTTGCAGCTCTGGACTTCTTTCTTCTTCTCTCAGTTACTACTTTAGCGCAGGCTCAGGGTAAGAAAACTAACATCCCACTAATACAGTTTAAAACACTTTGATGTCTTGCCAAGAAACACACTTCCTTCAAGAGAGAAGTCAACATTTGTTTTTCACATTAAATGGCGTTTAGTTGCCAGTGGAAAAAAATAATTCTAAGGACCACTTTTTAATTCGATGGATAACAACCGCAGGGGTCTAAAAGAAAATAACGACGAATAGCTATAGACACAAATAACTAAATTACCAAAACGTTAGTATATCTCCCGGCTTCATTAATATGTAACAGACTCCCCAGTTAATCTCCAAAAGCTAGTGTTCCCCCTGTAAAATAGCACTCTGGGACGAATTGTACATGAGATCAATCACTGCTAATGCAGGATGGTTTACTGCAAGAAGGGGGGGGGAAGCTATTTACACCTTCAAATAGAAGCTTTTCAGATTTAAGAGTAGAAGCCATACATCACCAAGAATAAATGATTATGAATTGGTAAACGCGCCCTCCAGCCATTAGCTATGTGATGCTATTTATCATTTCTTGGGTGGTGGTGGTGGAGGTTTTTCCGTCCTTCCCTTTGCCTGCTTATAAAATCATCTGACTGTTTGGAAAGAAAAGCTTGACAAGTGAAGGAGAAGAAGAAGAAGAAAAAAACCCAGCACCATGGGAAAGTTTGTTTTTGCATGTACTCTATGTCTTCAAAACATGGCCTTGCCGCCATAAACGGAGTGGTATATGGAGAGCTTAATAGGAAGCAATACAACCCTTTCATTTGTTATTAAGTGTCTGTTTGCCCTTTGCTGCTGACAAATCAGCAGGTATTTTTCTATCACCTCCTTTCTTTACTGAACCTGCCCCTCTTACATTTCCTCCTTGTAGCCCAGGAATACAGGTAGTTTACCTATCATGAAGTTCACTTTTAAATCTATTGTGCTTTCCCTTCCTCTTGTCCTTCAAGAAAGAGGAATTCCTTTTTCCAGTGTGCAGAACCCTGGCGTGTGTGCTGGAGCCTGTGCTCGGGGCTGTGTGCCTGCTGCAGATGCATGCCTCCAGGAGTCAGTCCTGTGCCCAGCCAGCCACAGTTGTCCAGGGAAACGGTGCTCCCACCAAGGCACGGGGTCAGGAACTCCCGGGGACCCTGCTTGCTGTTTGCAACACAAAAGCATATGCAGTCCCTAAACAGTCCAAGAAAGACAAAGGCTGAAGCCAAGGGCTGACTTAACCCTGGTTAAAGCTAGCACACAACCCAGGCCCTTGCGCAGGAGCATTCTGGAGGCTGTGGGGAATGCTTGGAGACCCAGCAAAGGCCAGGGGTCTTCATGTGTAGGCCTTGGTCTCTAGGTGGCAGAAGAAATAGTAAAGTGAGAGTGGGCTCTGCTGCAGGACTAAAGGAGACACCAGATGCATGACTCTGAAAGGCAAAAAGGGCTCAGCGATCCTGTCCCAGATCTAAAACCCTCTGTGGTACCAGTGATACTGGCTTGGTTGGTAGGGGGCCCTTGCTTCACCTGTAAGTGACAGCAGCATTGGTGTGGTCTGTCCAACAAGAGTCTCTGGGCAAGGAGTTTCCGAGTCTGGGTGGGTCAGTAGTCATTCATCTGCTTATTGATTCCCAGGCAGTATTAGCCACCTGGACAAGACAATGATGCTTTTTTAGCAATAGGCACACTTCTAATGCCTCCGTGCTTTGGCATCTGGTTGGGGGTGTTGAATGTTCAGACTGACAGAGGGGATGGTGAGTGAAGTTCTGGGAGTTACTAGGGGCCCAAACTGAAAAGACTAGACCAACTACTATACATCCTTGATGATGCCACACACTTTGGATCTGATTTTTGCCTAGGACCTGTTTTCTTAGGTTGAAGAGATTCAGTGCTGCTGCAAGAGTGATTGTGGCTGTAGCCTGTTAGAGCAGGTAAGTCACTGCAGGGTGTAATTTAGGGGAGTTTATAGGAGGCCTCGGGGTTTTTTCAGTGCTACTCACAACACAAACCCAGGATATTCCCCCATAGACAGGAGTGAGGCCCATTTTAGGATTGCTTGCATAATGATTGACTGTTTAACATATTTTTAGTGATGTGTACCTTTACAAAAGAAGCAAATTCTTTTCCAAGATCAAAGTAAATTAGGGGGTTCTAATGTAATTAAGCATGCACCCCCTAGGTTTAGGGATCCATGAAAATAAACTCACGTGTGGGAGTAGGATGAGGAATTCAATATACCTAGCTGTTATTTTCTGCTTTCTCTCATAAACGTTTCTTGTCTCTTCCCTTAGTGATTTTTTTTTTTCTCATTCTATAACCCTGGGCAGGCTGGTGTACTTGAAGGATTGGCACAGACACTACAGACCATCAGAGAATGGTTTTCTCTTCTACTTCTCAAAATGGGCACAGCCTTTTTCTCCTCTCTCTTTTTAGAGAAAGAGAAGTGGAGAAAAAGAATGAAGCAAGGAATTTTCAAAAGGAAACACACATTCCTTCTCAAGAAGTCTTAATATTTTGCACTCAGTACTAACTACAGAAAAGAAAAAAAGAAGTGTTGATAATAAACAGTGTGAAATAAGCAAACTGTCACTAGGGAGATTTAATTTTGCAACTCCAGCAACAAATATTATTCATTTATTTTCTTTTGTTCTTCAAAATTTTCTTAAGTTTAAATTTTAATGCCATTATATTCGCATGTACAACTCATTTTCTAAATAAAACATTCCCTTTATGATATGTTTTCAATAGTGAAAGTCTCTGAAGATCTATATTATTATTTATCTGAAATTTGTAGCTTGGAGGGCTGTATACACGATGTAATTGCTTTAACATGTTTTCATAAATTACATTCAGAAATGTGTCATAGTAAATTACCTTTGTAATAAAATGTAAAAAATGCAAATGGCTGTTGTCTTTATTACGTTTTAAACCATTGGTTTATCTGCACTATTTCACTTGTCACTTGCACAATATGTTGGCTAAAGGGGCGGCACAGTTTGATAACAGAGAGCTGGGTCCTGTGTGTAATCTTGCAGGCACGTACAGTTTGGGTCATTTCCTCCTCTCCCGCAGAAAAGACATTATCCCACTCATATTTACATACTTTTCAATATTTGTCAAACAATCATAAATTATAAATTAATGAAATGTTCGACAGTCTTCAGAGATCAGACTAATGAAGACATTTACCTTTTTGGTGATTTTGAGTCTCATCTTTGTAAGTTTAATGACATTTCAACGCTCACGCTTTATTAGGCTTTATTAGATTTGTCCTTCACTCCCGCTGTCATTCAGATGTCTTTGCAGAAACATCACCTGCTTCAGGTGTAAGAACAAATTGATTTCGACCAGGACCTACTTCAAAACAGGGCTCAGCAACCTCCTTAATTAAACAATTAATATCAAGTGCAGTGTAAAAGATCACTAGAAATTTTTATCCTCAAATTTTTTAACGAGACTGCTATTACATTTGTTTAACTATCAGACAATAATATGGGTATCCTGACAAACATACAGGCTAAGATATATAGTAATTTCAAAGTGATCATAGTAGCACTCTCAGAAATGAAGGCGAGTAACCCTGATCCTGATTATAATTTAGAGAATTTTATAAAATTTCCTTTAGATTAAGGTTGGGATACACAATCATCCTTTCAGTATAAAGGTGGGAGACTTATTTATAACTTGGCCTAAGTCAAGGGCTGTACACCATTTCCCTCCACTCTGTCTTAAAGGAAAACAACAAGACAAAACACATTCACTCCTAGATGCTATTACCTACTGGGTGCGACACTGACCCTGTGTCCTCAAAGGAGATCCCAGGTGTGTACCTGCGTAGTTTAGAACAGGAAATGCCATATGCACACCAAGTTGAAACATTTGACTGAAAATGTTGGCTCCTCGTGCTCTCATTATGATTGATGGTATTTGGCTTTTTAATAAAATTACAGATGATGAATTTAGTTTAATCCAGAGAGGGCAAATGATCAGCTTTAAGATTCAAATAGTAAATCACATGGAACAAATGTATATCATTGTCACCCCTCCACAGCAAGAGATAGAAGGAAGGGTGCAAGAGAGTTGAGATTCTGGCACTGTCTGACTCTATACGAAGGGCAAGGAGCCCAGACAGTAAGAACATCAATGTCTCTGTCATCGGGTTGCATAATTTTATTAGCCTTCTAGCAAATTTCATCAACCCATGTTAGTACACACCACCCCTGCTGGGCCGCCAGACTTCCTGTCCTTAGCCAGCCCACGAGAAGTATGAGTCGGGACAGTGCTGAGGGTGGGGGGTGGGAAAGAGCTGCTGGGAGGTGTCTCAATCCCCTTCAATTATATTTAAGGGAAATGAGATGCGTATGTGTGAGAAAGAGAGAGTGGGGCAGAGGGAATTTTAGAGGGGCTGCCCCACTGCAAATCTTTCTAAGTATGTTAAACCCTTTCTTATCAGCCCAACCTAGTGTCTAGGCTCTAGGCACTTATCGAGGGAAGGCAGGTGGAGGTGGATGCCATTACCAGCTCCCTTATGGAACAGAGACTTCCAAGTTTACCCTTTGTCCCTTTATAAAAAAAACCATCAGGAATAAAACTGCAACCCATTAAAGGCCACCATCGGAACCTATAAAAATGTTGAGAGCGACTTCAACATATTTCCAAACAGTACTTTTTTTTAATACACAATGGAGAGTTATTAAGAGACTTCTTGGTGAATCGAGTATGGCTTCCGCAATCATCAAAAATTGATATGTACCGCTAGTAAAGTAATTATGTGCCATCCTGAGGATAAGGGAATGGCAATTGTTAATCCACTTGCACACCCGTTGACTTGCAGCATCAAGCTGCAAATAGCTTAATTAAGTCATACACGTGGACTATAACCATATTGCTCCATTGCATTATGCACACTATATCTCAATTTATTGAAACAATTAATGCCAGACACCCACCTCAGGCAGAAACATCATCCATCCAATGCCCAAGTTCCTTTTGATTGATACTGCTCAAGCCAGAAAGCCAGGAACAAATGAGTGTTAAGAGGCAAAGAGGGATGTTTGGGAGCAGGACTGGGATTTGCCTTGCGCAAAGTTTGGAGGCCCAGCAGATTCGTACAGATGATTTGGTGCGGAGGCAAAGCTAGCGCTCTGGACACACTCAGGGTCCTAGCTGGTTGTGTGTTTAAGTGGACACGAAGCCCGATATGATATTTTCATTAAAAAGATAAAGTACAAAAACCATTCGTTAAAGGAGAGGTCTTCAGCCCACTAAGTCGGGTGTATTACCACAGGTATTTGGATCATCTCCTTCCCATGCCCACACACATCTGTGTGGTACAGGTAGTTCATTTTTTGTGTGTTTGATCTACAGACAGCTTCAGGTTTAACTGAATCGATTTCTTTCTATTTATAAAAGACCAAGATACACACTCGGCCACGGAATCTCACTGGGCTCCATATCTGTTTTTTCAATCAGTGCTGCCGACGACCCGCCCTGGAAGCCAGTCTCGGAAATTTCGGAAATGCGGGCAGGGAGGGGCCGCTGGTAGCCTAAGCCTGCAGCCAGGACTCCCGCCCGCTTCTCGGGTGCGGCCCGGAGACAGATGGCCCTCGCTGAGGCTGATTCTTCCTACGCCCCTTGAGGAAACGTAGTACCTGTTCCACTTCTAGTTTGGGTGCCAGATAGTTCCATTTTGAGTCAAAATGTTCTGGGAGTAGTTGCGATGGGTCAGAAAAGGAAAACATTGCCAGAAAGTCTAGTCCTCAGGACTCCTCAGACGTGGTGTGTGTGTGCATGCGTGTGCGTGTGTGTGTGTGTGTGTGTGTGTGTGTGTGTACAGACTGGGACTCAGATGAAACCCAGCTTCCCATTCCAGCACAGCTAAGTGAGAACCTCCGTGCTGAGGTCAAAGGGCTTCTCTCCTATTTCCCACCAAGCACTGCTGATGTGGACCAACTCACCCTCAGCTGGATTTATGGCGCATTTATATTACAAAATGGTGGACAGCAGGATACTTCGCAGGTGTGGCTTGCGTTCTGAGCTTTCCCAAGGGCTCAGGAGCAGCCAGGTGCACATTGCACCCCCGGTTCACCCTCCACTTCACCCTCGGAGTCAGTGGCCAAGAAGAACGTGACTCCCAGCATTCTCTACCAAAATGTACTTGAGCTGGGGCTGCGGTTTTAACTCAGGGGCACATCCCTTGCAAGGATCCCCAGTTCCACACTGAAATAAAACTATAAATGGATATGACATGAGCAGGATGACTCAAAGTGTGGTCCTTGCAGTTACCTCTCTACCTTTCTACGATTATTTGCTTTGAGATTCCAGAATCTCCAGCTCAGCTTGGGAGGCTCACTGCCTAGACAACTTCATGGGACCAAGGTTGAGGGAACCTCTGCCTTGCAAAGGGCTGTCCGCAGTTATGGTGCTGGGATCTCCAAAACGCAAAGGGACAGGACTAATGGAGACTGGAAGAGCCTTGGAGCTTGTGGCTTTGGGCCAAAAGGACAACCCTGTCTGTATGGGTTTTGGTCTTCATGATTGAATACTTTGGTCTCTTCAGACCAAAAGAGTAATGAGCTGGGTCCTGGCAGCTGAGTGTCTACGTTCCTAGTATTATCTGGGCAAAGCATAAGTCACCATTTACAACAGACAGAAAAGAAAACCAACTAGCCAAACCAGCCAACCAACCAACCAAATAAACAGAGACAAAATACTTCCAGCGTAGGTAAGCAAGTGGGACATCCTTAGAATCTCAGACTCTGGGAGGCTGGGAAGGGGGGGCTTCCAAGATCAAGGTCAGGCTGGGCAGTTTAGCTTAGCAGTGAGATCCAGCGTCAAAATGAAAACAAAAACAAAAAGAGACTGAGGGTATGGCTCAGTGGAAAGTCCTGGGATCAATCTCCAGGAAAGGGCAAGGAAAGAGAGGAGCACCAGAAAAGAAGAGAAAACACCAGCAACCTAGCAACATTTATTGCATCTTTCTGAGGCATTTTGCCCCCACAGTTCTATTTAAAACGAAAATGCCATTTCACACATTCTATTTTTGTGTCTGTTTTACAGTTGAGGAAAGAGAATTGAGCAGTGACTAAAAAGATGTTGCTAGAGGTCATGGGAGTGGTGGAGCAAGACCCTGGGGACGTCGCTGCTCTGCCAAGTGACCCAGTGTTTTTGTTTTTGTTTTTTGCCTCCATGGACTGCCTACCTCCTGCGGGAAGGGAGGCGCAGACAATCCAGTTCAAAGGCTGCCTCCCCTTTTCCTCTACAGGCTCCTGGAAAGCCAGAAACTCCCCGGAGATAACTCTTCCTCTCTCAGCCCTCCTGCCAATCTCCAGATCTTTAGAATGTGATCTGGCAGAGGAGTGGTGTCCTGGGTCCAGGCCTGAGTCCTAACTGACCCCCTCCATCATCCTCAGCCAGTGTGAGGTCCTTACGGAACTCTTCTTACAAGCGGCCACCTGATTCCCACACCCCGTTAAATCTTGTCAGCCAGGCCTACTAGGGACAGGGATTCCAGATGGCTGTGCTCTACTTCTTCTCCTAGAGGTAATGCAGAGCCTCAGTCTTCTGTTACCCTTCTGAGGTCAATCCTGCATTTCTCCCCCTCCCTACGTGTCCTAAGTGTT
The DNA here is from genome assembly GCA_004025085.1 of Thryonomys swinderianus. NCBI lineage: Eukaryota > Metazoa > Chordata > Mammalia > Rodentia > Thryonomyidae > Thryonomys > Thryonomys swinderianus. The sequence goes on along the minus strand of PVIC010000570.1, from coordinate 43,205 downwards.
CCTGCCTCAACAGGCCACTGTCTGGAGAACAGGGCCCCATAGGAGCTGTTGATTTCACAGCTCCCACTTCAAAGCGGAGGGACTCACTGGGCCGCCCCCCGCCCCGGGGGTTGTCTGTCCGTACTCCTGAGAAGGCCAGTGGCTAACCCCACGCGGCCTCTGTGGCTGCTGGGAGGGAGGCGCCTCAAGGTTTCGTGGCTGAGGAATGAGCTCAGCTCCTCGGTTTGACTTGCCATAGTTGGGCTAGTGGAAGGAAGATCTGGAATGAATATGTTCATCCTTATATTCAGAAACGTCACCTGTCCTAGCTGTGAGGGTAGTAAAGGGAGGGGGAATGGAGCCCAGAACCTGTTGGCGGCCTGCGGGAACCTGTCTACATTTCCCTACTTAGCGTCTCTCCAGCCTGGGCACCTGGGAGAGTTTAGCTCTATTCTTAAGGAAAGAATTGAAAAGTGACTCCTGCAAATCTCAAGACAAGGGTATTAATCAGTGGCTTTTCGGGGTACGGAGTGGGGTTGGGCACCAAACGTGAGGTGGAAAAAAGAGCGGAGAAATCAATTGAAAAAAGATACATGTGGGATTAAATGAACTAAGAGGCTCAGCCTAGGACTCTGAGATGTGGGTTTTGAAACTGAGAAGACCTCTCTACCTTTGGCCATCTGGCTGTTTTAAGCTCTGCCCCATGCTGTATGATTTTAGCCGAAAATCTCTTCCGTTGCAGCTTGGCTTTTATTGAATTCATCAAAAGCAAACTTTCCCCGAGTTTTTTTTTTTTTTTAAGAAGGCTAAAATAATACGCCGACCACTGTGGCATTCTCCGCGCCCGGGCCATTTTTCATAACGCCGCGGAGCCGCTTTTGTGCTTCTGAGGCGATGAAACAGATGAATGACGAGCAGAGTCTCCCGAAAGTAAGCTCGCAGCTTTTCTCAGCTCGAAAAAAGTTCACTGAAATGAGAGGTGCATGGAAAACCCCCGCACTCCGAGACGGGGCCACACTTTTATTACTGCAAAGGACAAGGGTGTCTTTTAAAAAGCAACTAATTCTCCACACCCACACACACACACACTCTCACACACATACACACACACACACACACACTCGCACACTTGCTCTCACAAACCCCACAAACTTTAAGCCTGTGAAGCTGCCCAGGTGGTGCTTGGAGAATTTCGGTAAAGAAAGAAAGAAATAAGAAGTGCTTGACACAGAGCCTAGCTGGCAAGACATGACGAGGGCAGAGAGCGTTTGCTTTTATTTTTGTTTTAGACTTTTTAAAAAGCCCTTCGCTTTTCTTGTTTTCCTCCCCTCCCCCTGTAACCGCAGCTAGTTTGATAGTTGGTTTCTGGCAAGAGGCAAGAAAAGGCTTCGGCACAAAAGGAAGACTCAAAATGTTAAAAGGACGCTCAAAATGTAGTGTTGTGGCAGGTCGGGGTAAGTTACATTTTCTTTTGTTTTCTATCTTTGGTTTCGAACGCAGCGAGAACGCACTTCGGGCGGAGTTTCCCTGTTGTTTTTAGAGGTTACAAAGTAGCCTCCCCTGCTTCCTGCGCTGTCTCCTGTGCCTTGGCTTTCATTTTGGGGGTGATGTAAAGGGAGATGGTCTGCCCCCTGGGGCTGTCACCGTCGCCCCAGAGGCCTGCGAGGACGCGGAGTGGCCCGGGCTCCGAGGGCCTCTCTGGGCCCTGGGCAACAAGTCCCGGGCTCCTCGGCCGGGCGGCGCCCGCGCCTCCGCCGAGCCCGCCCGCCCGCCTGGTTCCCAGAGCCGGATTTTGCACTTGCAAACTCTTTGCTGTGGACGCGAACAGCTGCTACTCTCGGGTTTATCAGGGGAAAGTTCCCTTCCCTTAAACGGACGATTTGGAAAAACTCAGCCATTGGTTCTCGCCACATGATTATTGATGCAAAGTGAACCCTGCGGCTCGGAGAGCGCGCTCGTTGGTCTAACCCCCCAAATCTTACACTCCGAGTTGCACAAGTCCACATGCACTTGAAAACACCGGTATTTTGTTCAGGGGCTGGGGAAATAAGTAGGCGAGATCTGTGGGAGATGGAGGAGACCTGCGAGTGTGGGAGGTATATTGCACCGAAAACTGACGCCCTGTGTTCGCCAAGGGTAGGAAAGTGGCCCCAGAGAGACTCGGAACTGAGGCTCCCGGCGTGCGCGCACACTTTTTCAGACCTGCGTTACAGAGACACAGACACCGGCGCTGTCCTGTCCCTGACGCCTTCCTTTGGGGACTCAGTTCTGCGGTTCAGTAACGCCGGTGGTCTGCGGTGGGTTTTAGGTCATGAATGTTCCGTGCCAAGGGGTCGTGGACTTAAGTGAACAGCGACCCGCAAGCGTTTGCTGCCCGCCAGGCTCAGTCTAACATTAGCTTGCCCCTGGCCGGGGAACGTGGGAAGAACCGTGTGCCGCGCCAGAGCCTGGGCCGAAGGACCCAGGTGTTCGCAAGGGCGTCTCTGCCAGCTGCATTTTTGAGGAAGTTCCGGAAACGGACAAGGGGAGCCGCGGAAGAACTGACCAGGGCACTGACGGTGGCGATTTTGTTCGTTAGGAGGAGCGACTCCTGCCCTCCGGTCTGACGGGGCTAGCATATAAAATGCAACTTTTGCCCCATTGGTTCGCTAGGTGAATTAGCACATACTGGGACTGAACAGTCCTTGACCTTTGCCTTTATGTTTGCGCAAATGTTTGCCTAAAACACAATCGGCCATGACAAGGGAGCATGCTGCCGTGTGACACTGCCTATTCACCAGATAGATGTTCCCTGCCACACACGACCCGGTGCGGCCTTTAAATGGTTTAGGTATTTGTAAAAACCGTATAAATTAATGTCCGATGATTGCTAGTCGCTGTTAAATAGAAGACCATTTACATGTGAGATGTACACCTCTCCCTCCCTCCCTCCCTCCCTCCCTCCCTCTCTCTCTCACTCTCTCTCTCTCTCTCTCTCTGCCCTTTTTTCTCTCCCCAAAATTCTACAAGATAAACGGACACAAATTTGATAACTTGAGAAAATCTGTATTTTGGGAATCAACAGATTCTTGTTTGATCAAAAGGGCACATGCACATGATTCCCTTACAAATTACTTTTCCACAAAGGTGAGGGGTGGATGAAGAGGAGAGAGCGAGAGGATAGAAACTTCAGGGGCGGATGCTTCTCCTGGTGGTAAGAAGGCTTAGGGTATGGGCTGGAATGTGCTGGAAGATTTATTGGTCTGGCAGGAGCCAAGGCCAGTCAAGAGGTTCCTGGGGTGCTAGAGGGTCTCTGGGGTTTGGGGACATTTCTCACTCCTGAGCTTTACAGTTGTAAGCATGTCCCCAATAAAAATGAACACTTTAGCAGTAAGAGAAAGATACCTTGTAAAAATCTAAAATTTGTTTAAAGAAATCCTCTCTATAAATCCCTCATCTGAAATGACTTAGTGGACTAAGTTGCCTTTTCCCGAACTTTACATAGAAAAAGAAAGAAACTTTTTAAAAAAGTTTGTCTTTATTGGTACGCTGTAGTTGAGTTCAGGGGTTTCCACATTCTTGTCATTACCAGTAATGGAAGAAAACCTCACCTCACCCATTTCCCATGGCATAGTTCCTGGGGCATAAAAAAACTGTTGAGAGGGGAAGAGCAAAGAAAAATAAGGGCATTTTTGATATTTATTCAGACAGTGTCACTCTTTTTGAAGATAGGATGGTTTACTTCCTCCATTCTAAAGTGATTCAGTTGTTCAACATGACACCAATACAAGCTACACCCGAGAAAGCAAACTGGAAAGTCTGAGAACCACTGTGGCTTCTCTAACCACTTGCAAGGTCACTTTAAGTTTTCTTTCAACTGTCTGCAGGTGGAAGAAAGAGCAGGTCACAAGTTCTTGCACAGAAGCTCTTTATCTTGATCTCTGGGCAAAATTCACTTTCTTTCTATTGGAGTACGATTGAGGATGAAGGAGACTTTCTTTAACAAAGCATATTCCAGATCGAATTTCTCACAAAAGTAGCAGAAAGGTAAACAGAACTCCATAATGTCACATATATATGACATATGTGTACATACTATATATATGTAGTGTATATAATATGTACATACTTAGCAGAGAATTGTCATGCAAGAAATATTGAAAGAACAAACCTAAGTGATACAGAAGGAAATTGAGGAGATGCCTAGGGTTTGTCCATAATTCCATCAATAACTTATCTATTATTATTCCCAGGTAATTTAAAAAGTTCTAACACATGTAGTGATGTAGTTTACTTTTATTATTTAGTTAAGAATGTGAAAAGTGTGAATCACTCAAAATAGCTCTTTTAGCTTCCTGGAAAACAACAGGAATGGTACTCTGTGTATTTTGGCTTTACATTTAGAAATACAGGCAACCAATTTTGCTTTGAAATTGTCTTTTACCCATTACATTAAGTGCAAGATCATCTTGCCCATTTTTTAAATATTGTTTTAATGTAAAGGAAAAATTACTCCAGGCTTTTCCCATCCTGCTTTCCTTCTCTTTCTGTCTCTCTCTGTCTCTGTCTCTCTCTCTCTCTCCCTTTTCCAGCAGTCCTATCTTTTAGAGAGTTTGAGAATTAACTATGTAAAAGTGTACCTTTTAGGGTACTAAGCTCTGAGGTAGTCTTTAGGGGCATAGAGAAAGCTAGGCAGGAGTGCATTTCTAGATTTTGGTTTTATGTCTCTTTCAGTGGTGAAAGAATTCGTTCAAGATTTTAAGTGATTTATGCCATATTCCAGTGTCTGTGATGATGAACACAGGGATATAGGTTTAAGTTTAACGGCTACAAAATCAGCCTATGAATTTAAGAAATTTCCAAATTGTTTGATTTGAGATGTGTTAATAAAACAATCATCAACTTGGAAAAGTTTCTACATATTGCATAAGATACTGTGCATTTATCTTTTCCATCAATAATTTAAGTACTTAATGAACTCATTCATTTAGTTATTTAATTATTGTGACTCCAGTTGAAGATGAAAGATGGTCAAGTCCATGTATCGTTGACAGATACCTAAGTGTTGTGCATATTTCTGACCAAAGCTAAAATACAATTAAGTATTTATAGTATCACATTTCTAGGAAGTTTTATTGATATAAATGAATACCCAATGGGAAAGAAGACAAAACCAACTGTTTCTGAAATAATTGAGTGGTTGTAGTAATATTTTTAATGAAATAAAAGAAAAAAGTATAAAACATCAGTTTATAGTTGAAAAAGTAAAGTAACTGATTTATTCTTACAAGACATATTTGGTGATTTTCTGCAAAACTTTATTTGCATATGAAGCAAATTCTCAAGGTAAAATGTTTGCATTTATAGGAGGTAACACGAAAGTATAAGAGCAGCTAGATATTTGTGTAATATATGTTGCCTCTTTTCACACCTTTCTTTTTTTTTCACACCTTTCTTGCTAACTTGACTATAAAATGACAGCTGCCCTGGTTTGCAAAATTTTTATATTTTACTATGAGGTGAAATTAAAGTGAAAAGTGTAAAATTAGGTGAAGGGCTAGGAGGTCCTGGGGGGAATGTCCTAGCCCTTCTCATTCTATTACTTTCAAAGCTACTTTCCCCCTAATTTATGTAGATGTGGTTTATATTGTTGTAATAACACACAACAGTTATTATTCAATTTCACTCTGCTGTGTACAGCAGATGTCAGAAGTGGTTAGGGGGCATAAGAATTCAACTATTAACTGCTAAACCTGAGTTGGAATAGCCTAGGACATTCCATTTCCAGGTGCTGTATTTGAGCATGAGGCCATGCTATAGTTGGGGTTCAGAGACCAACTATTCCCTAGTGGGTGGCTAATATTGGCTTTCCTGGTACAGGGAGTTTTTCACACTTCGTTCTGATTCATTATCTTCGGATCAAATCAATCGGCTCAGATTTCCAATACCTACAACATCATCCATCCGGGTCTCATGACCTATTCCTAGCAGAGAATGTGGAGGAGCCTGGGACGATATTATCCAGGGATTTGATACCTGAGAACATTTGGATTGGATTCCTGGCCAAATTTAGGCGAGGAGGTGAGATTTATGATCTCCATGGGTAAAACTGTCCCTAAGGGCAGTTTTGGGAAATCCCGGGCTTGGGTCTGTGTGGGCCTTGATTTTAAACTTGTGTAAAACTTCTAACTCCAGAGTAAAGAAGGGAGACGGAGCAGTGCAGACATTGGGCAGGGGGTTGCAGGGCCGTGGGGTCCTCAGAGAAGAACGAGCCACATTTTCACCTGCCATTTCAGCAGCCTCTTAATTTGCCTGCAGAGCGTAGCGAGCGCTCGTGCTAATCAGTCCCAAGCGGAAGTCGATCCCCACTGCGAGCTGGAGCTTGGCAGGTACCGAAAGCCTGAGGAAGGCTGGGGGCGCATTCTCTGATTTACAGCACGTGAAAGCAGGCTGGTGGGGAGGCAAGCGACCCCAAGTTGGGTTTTCCCGGCCGTTGACTCTGGCTCACTAAGTTCAGATCCCCATTCCGGCCGCCCTTCCTGCTGTCGCAGCGGGGTCCCCTCCTTCTCCCCCCCCCCCCACCTGCTGGTATCTCAGAACCCGCACCTGTCCCACCCTCTCAATCCTGTACAAACCTTCCCCTCCTCTCTCTCTCTTCCCACCCGTTTCCACTCTCGTCCCCTAAGTCGCAGGGATCCCCTAGATCTGCGCTACTATTCCCATTTTCCTGACCCCTCTCATTGCCTTTACCGTGTCCGCCTCCTCCTTCATCCGCGCACAACTTCCCAAAGCTCCGCAGACCCTTCTCATCCCTTCGCGGTACCTGTTCTCTTCGTGACTACAGTCCCCTTGGGAACACCCCCATTCCCCACGCGCCCCACGCACAGCCCCCGGGTCCTGCACCAGCACACGAGCTACCTTCTTCCCTGCCTTTTCCTTGGTGGAGTTTGAGCTCTGCTTCGAAGCATGTCACACTGAAAGGGAAGCGTTTTTCTTCCCTGTTCTAGATTTTTTCTCTCTGTCTCTGTCTCTCTCTGTCTCCCTGTCTCTGTCTCTGTCGGTCTGTCTGTCCCTCTCTGTCTCTCTCAGACAGGGTCTTGCTTTTGTAGTTCAGGCTGGCCCTGAGCTCACTATGTAGCCCAGGCAAGCCTCAAACTCAGCATCCCTCATGCCTCTGCCTCCCAAGGGCTGGGATTACAGGCGTGAGCCACCACGCCCGGCATTTAGATTTCTCTTTGAAAGGTTATAGTTATAACCTTCATATTTTCAACCCACAATTGTTAATGGCAATGGAAAACTTGGATTAAAAATCTGAGTTAATTTCAGTGTCCTTGGCTGGGTCAGTATCAGGAAGTCTGTTTTGCTCTCAGCGCTCACCTTTGGGAAATTTTCCTTATTTCTTTCTAGATTTGTCTCCAGACTGGAGGCGTTAAAACTCTTACATCTAGAGTTTCTATCAACAGAGTAAATGAGACTCTCCTTTAATCTGGTGATTCTAGGACTCCCATCAACTTCAGAATCACACTGATGTCTGTTAATAACCAAGGAAAACCGCTGAGTGTGTAAATATATTTCTGTAATCCCAGCACTCAGGAGGAAGAGACAGGAAAATCTCTAGTTGGAGGCCAGTCTTGGCTACACAGTGAGACTATATCTCAATAAAACAGAGCAAATCAAACAAAGCAAAACAGAATCACCTAATTATTGAGCTCTAGAATTTCTGATAACTTGCATTTAAGGTAAGTTCCTACTGTTCTGGTATCACATTTGATGGAATGTAAAAGTTGAAGAGAAACACTGGAGAGATGGAAATGAAACCTGGAAACGGAAACAAGAAGATACTTTGAAAGTAAAGACACCTTTTGATGAATATGTGATTTCTTGGACAGAAAATGACCACATCGTGTTCAAGGAAGAAGAGGGAGGATGGGGGTTGGAAATCACTAAGACGGACTCAGCAGCGCTTTCTAAGGGGATAATGGGATTTAGAAGTAGGAAAAATATGTCTTGGATCATTGAAAATGCTAGTTACTCTGGACAGATTATTTTCCATGTTAGGGATCCAATGCACAAGAACACCCCCAGCCTTTTATATTCTGATACAAAGTCTTCCTAAGATGCCAAGGCTGGGATCAAAATTTGTGATACTCCTGCCTCAGACTCCTAAAGAGGTGGTGTCACAGGTATGTGGTGTCAGTCCCAGATGGACAGATTTATGCTTTATGTGATTTGGGCTTATGTTTGTGCATGTGCTTTAGAGGACTTGCTGTTTAGTTTGTGTTTAGGAGAGCTCAGGTCCTACAAAAACACACTTTCTAAGTAGTTACCATGGTTACTTCCTGCTTCTTTTCCACCTGCTTATGAAAAGGCCTCATGGGATTTCTTTTCATGTCCTCCCAGGGTGGGAAAGTGCTCCCAAAACTTATCCACCTCACATTTTGCTTTGTCAACTGGCTGTGGAATGGCTTTCTGAGTTTGTTTGGGACTACAAAGATGTCTAAAAATAAGAAAAATGGATTGTCTCACTTGAATTTGTCTAGGATATGTTTGTCTAGGACATGTTTAATCATAAGCAGGCATGTTATTACATAAAAGTCTCCTCTTTTATATTCTAGTTTACTTGACAAAACAAATATCAAATACTCAAATATCAAATCTTGATCACTTCAAAGATTGATCTCCTAGATAATTTTGGATCAGGTATCCAATCTCATTTTCTCTAAGCTTTTTGATAAAGGCAGATGTTTTTAGTCTGCTTTTGCATATCAGAATCAAGGAATTAGAGTCCTGAGGTCTTGGCAAGAGTTTGGACCACGTTCCATTTCACAAATCCCCAGCAACAGTCCAACTCACCAATTTTGTTCTCTCTTCATATTACAAATAATTATGCTGTTCTGGTGAGGAGAAACAATTATCGATGTGGCTCCCATATAATTCTGTTGTGAAAAGTGATTAGATTTTGCACATGCAAGACCTTGGGTTCAGCCCCCAGTACCACACACAAAGACTAGAATTTTCCATTAATGTATAGCTTTTTTACCATCTGATTCGAAATGATACTAAATTCCATCTTGTCAAATGTCTACTTACTAGCATACTTTGCTAGCTGTATTCTAGTCTATAAACTGTATTAGAGAAATTGGTAAACTATTTTATAGGATCATCTGTACACTAGTTCCTTGAGAAGCCAGTTGTTCAAATTTACAGTTTGGATTTTTCTGTTTTTTTTTTTTTTTTTTTTTTTATCTTCTTGGGGGCTGAGAAATGTATCTCAGGGGTTCAGTGCTTGTGTATCATACAGAAGGCCTTGAGTTCAACCCCAATTATTCTTATTAAAAAAGTAAAGATTTTAAAGGTGGTTTTATTTGGTCCCCCCACTTCACTATCTATTGTTACCTTCTAGAATTTCCATAGAACTATTTACCTCATGATATTTTAATAAAGAAAATGGAGAGGTTACCAATATTATTTGACTATAAATGGGTAAAATTTTAAATCAATACACATTTGTTATACAGTTTAATAGGTTTCATTTTAGCAGAATCATACATGTATATAATGTGTTTTTCTTATTTTCATACAGTAGATTTTTGAAATACACAAAGCCAGTTTTTCTCATTAACTTGAAATCTAGACAAATGTAAGAAAAATATTTGTGTTTTTCTTATTATTGAAAAAGAAGATTGGAAGAAACAAAAAGTCAATGACTTAGTTACATGTTAGATTCCAATGTAATCTGCTCAGTAAATATTGCTGCTGTATTGAAGACTGTAGGTGGCGACTACTCACGGGAAGCCATGCTTTGATCATCTCAAGCTTGGAGATCTTACTGTGGTCTTGCTTCTAAGAAAAACGACTCAAAGTTCCTCAAGCCTGAAGCATTGTGGCAGAGGACCTCTGGTCACAATGATAATGTACAGTCCCACTGCAAAACTAAAACTGAATTTAGTATCTGTCTACTTTCATGTTTCCCACAACTCTCTAACCATCCTTCACGGAAAAGCTTAACTGGATAACTGTTAGTCTTCTCTGAACTTGCATCTAGCCACTTCCTCGGGGGGGGGGGTCACCTCTCCTGCCTCCTAACCAGAGGGTCTGGCAGGGCAGCAGCAGCAGCAACCACCAAGGACTCTTTACTGTGCACCTGCTGGGTGCCAAATGTTGTGAAGTTAGCGGAAGCTTGTCCAGATCTAGATGAAGTTCAGCGCCACACCCAGACACCCAGACACCCAGACTCTGTAAGAGGATTTAAGATTGAGGAGGCAGTCAGCCCTGGACCCTTGTAGCTGCTCAACCAGGGGCCTCTTCAGATCTCACACAGTTGCACTGGGAACTGGCCGGGAGCTTTCTGGCCACCAGAAGCTCTTAGCTATAGCCAGTTTGGGATGGAGAGAGGCCCTGTTAAATTTGCGCCCTCTTGTGTAGAGCTGTCCGGTTTGACCTGTAGCTACAACCAATCCGGGACCAGCCTTGTGAGACCTCAATTCCACCACACTCTGTTTGAAGAGGCCCATTTTGTGCAGTGGCAGTCACAACAAAACCCAACTTTCCTCTGTGACTTTGTTCTTTTGATTTTTAATAGATCAAAGACATGGAGGGAGGAAGGAAAGAGCAGGGGAGGGGGAGAAAGAGGAGGGGTGGGGATTGTTGTCATGTCAAGATGCATCTCCCATGTGAGGCCACTAGCCCCATTAGAAGGGAAAAGTGCACGCAAAAGGGCGAGAAACCTGCACTTGGCGGGGAATTGTTTGGGCAATGTGAGCTGCGGCCACCATACAGTATTGTCTCCATAGCAACGCAACCTGCTGCTGCCTCCCAAAGTTGAAGGCGCTTGAAAGGGCTTGAAGAGACCAGAATCACAACCCTATTTTGGTTGAACAACGGGAGAAAATGAGGCAGGGAAAGAAAGGCAGAAAGGAGAGGAAGGGGGTTGGCGACAGAGGGAGAGAGAGAGAGAGAGAGAGAGAGAGAGAGAGAAGGAGAAGGAGGGAGAGGAGAGGAGAG